>JANLJB010001776.1:0-17053 GCA_026212285.1 Bursera cuneata | reverse complement strand
CAAATTTTTGTTAAATTAACACTTATCCCTAAAAAATTAATACTTACTCCCCAAATTTTAGTTTTTGAAGAAACAGTAATAATTTTTAGAGGGTAAATATAGTTTAACAAAAGTCTGGAGTTAAGTGTTTTCTCAAAATTTAACTGGAGTAACTGGAGGTTAGAGTAAATATCCCGTATCAATAGTAGTAAACCCGCTTTTGTTTGGTGAAGAATTGGTGCTAAAATGACTATAAATTCCAACCAATATTCCTACATATGGCATATTTTGATCATGTTACTGAATAACATTGACAAAGAATATAAAAAGATCACGTTGATACACGCTTTTGGTTGTTGGACCAAATTAAATTAATAATTCCAAGCAACTTTCTCTCAACTTTCGTGGAAGCAGTATGTCAGCAATCGATTACACATGTTAGTATATTGTTTGCTAAACTTTTATATGGACAAAATTGCTCTGTCAAGCTCTTACAAACTTTTCTAAACTTCTTTGTGGAGGAATTGAGTTGCAGATGATTTTGAAGAAGGAAAATAGAGTCCATTGACGTTAATTTGTTGGTAGATCTGCTTTAATTGATTATAGTGTCCCATCAATAACACGAGCAGACACATATATATTTGGATTAAAAGTTAGGGATTCTAGTAAAATTGGCTATTTTCACAAGATAGAATATCAGTAGTTGAAATATTAATTTGAAAACATATTGAAACAATATTTAAGAATTTTTTTCTTAAAATTAAAAGTTATGAAAAACCAAAGAAAATTATTAAATGGTCCTTAAATGGGCACAAACCCAATTAACTTTCTCCAGTGAATCCATCATTAGTCAACTAGTACATGTATGGCTAATAATCTGCCTCACTTGAGTGGCAGTCCAACCCGGGGCATTATGGGTTTAAAACCAATAAATTGTATCAAAGTTTGATTAAATTAATTCAATATTTGATCGATTTAATCTAATTTGTCAAATTGGAAAAATTGGATTTCTTTTTATCATTATTTTCTTTGAATATATATATATATATGTCCACAATTGGGACAATTAAAACGATGTTTAAAAAGTAGGGATCTTTTCATCAAAAGCATACATTACAGGTTCCTAGCTTGAAAAAAATAAAATTGACACACATTTGCCGAATCGCCAACTCACTTTGCCTAAAACCAATAAATGTGGTCAGGGTTAGTCATGGCAAAAGGTTGGATCGGACTCATTTTGTGCAGGCATGGCAGGTCTGAGGACCAGGTCGGTCAAAATAATGTCAGACCAGATCGGAACGGACCTTGGAGAAATATATGTTGGCCTGAGCATGGCCTTAGGCCTGAGACTATTTAGTAGCCCAGCCCGACCTGGCCTGCTTTTTTTTTTTTTAATTTTAAATAATTTTAAATTTAATTTTAAAAATATCTTTAATTTGCAAAAATTAGAAATTCATAAAAAAAAATCTATTATTATATCGATTTATAGCTTTAGTTCATTCCTCTTCTCTTATGTACGGCAAGCTTCGGTCTTTCTTCCCTTCTAGATCGGACTCTTGGAGTTTTGGACTATGCTGCCAAGACCAGAGTGAAACTGACAAGGTAATCTTTAATTTTTTTTTCTTAATTTGGTATTCGTTTAGACCGGGTTCTCTCTTTCCCTTCTAAATCTGACTGTTCGAGTTGTGGCTGATAACTTTCCAGTGGCCATGCAGGTACAACTATTGATGTTATTTGTGTGTTGTTCTAGTAGTTTATGTGAATATTAACTCACAAATGTGTTTATTGACAGATATCCCGCAAGTAAAATTAGATATATGTTATCACCAAGCTTGGGCTACTCTTTGTTTATGATTTGGAGACTGCTGCAGCTGCATACAGAAATAGAATTAGTCCTGATTCCGTATTTTTGACATCCGATCCTATTCTTTTTTCCTTTTTTTTTTTTAATCAATTAGAAAGAAATATTGCTATCTTAATTATACTTTGTTAATTGACGCGTGGTAAAGTGATCAATCACATTTGGTAAAATGATGTCTTCTCAGTTTTTTTTTTTTTTTTTTCAACTTGTGGTTGGCTTAAGTAATTTGTATGAAATCTCTGCTAAATATAAGCTTATATGATCATTTTATTTATTTAATTTTGATTGACTTCTTGAGATATTATTCTCGACCGAGAGAATGCTTTCGTTTTCCTCTGCCTTCATCTCATTGCGAGGACTCCCCATATATATCTTATCAAAGTCACTTAAGGATGTGGAGCTTATATTACTGTCAAGCAAGAGATGTTCCAGCCAACTGCTAGTGTCAAAGACAGGTATATATTTTGATACTCTCTCAACGTCACATAATCCATGAAGTTCCCATGTTGTCATGAATTTGTAGATTTTAGATCACTTTATTAAGATCAATTTCTGGAGATTATATTTTCATTTCTGTAACCAGACCAGCAATGGCTATGATTGAAGATGTTGAAAGGAAAAACTTAATATCTCCTGGGAAGGTTAGCTATTACAGATACATTATATGTTTCACTCAAATTTCAATTATCACATATGCTTGCCTTCAAACTCTTAAGATTGCAATTTTAGCTTTCTCTAACTTGTCGATTTTGCATTAGACAACACTGATAGAGCCCACATCAGGGAATATGGGTATCAGTATGGCATTTATGGCTGCTAACAGAGAAAAAGAATAAGATTGCTTGTGTGTTTCTTTTAAGGGTTTGAAGATGTATTAGTTGTTGGTTTTGACATTCATTAGGTTGATTGCAGTGTGATTAAGCTCCTACGGGAGGTTGTGGTTTTCTTTGTCTCTTACTTATTCAATCCATTTAGATAATTTCTCCTATGATTTACTGCTGGTATTTAGTAGGTTGTGTTGGACAAAGAGAAACAAGTAGCAACAATTGAAAGAGAAGTAGATGGTTGTCTTGAGACTTTGTCATTAGACTTGCCTGCAGTAATCACGTAAGTAACGTATCCTCCGACTTTTAGTGTTCAAACATTTAAGACTCCTGGCGTGTTTTGTGTTCTTGTGATGCTTTTGACACTAATCCAGAGCTTGCTTTGATGGGATCATTTGTTCTTGTGATGTTAATGAAGGATCAAGATGACTTAAAGTGTGAACCTTGGGGATAGCCATGTGAAATTAGCACACGATACGCAGAATGAGTCCGAAATTTATGTTTCTGCAGCTCAAACTTAGAATTTTAGTTTGTTTTTTGTTGCTTTATGTTTCTTCTCATTTTAATTCTTTTAATGCAATCTGATATTTTTTTTAATTCTTTTATCTTATGTTTCGTGGTTCCTATTTCTTCACTTTAAATTTAAATGATATTGACATCTTAAGCTATCTTCATACAAGATTTTTGCAAAATTAAAATTAAATTTCATCAAAAAATAATCTAATAAATGAATAGATAGGAATAGAAACTTGTAACTAGTTTATTTTTTATTTTTATATTTTTGCATGACTTTTAAAAATATTAATATTTATTATATTAAAAAATTACAAAATTATATTTTTTTGTGAAGAATATTAATATGTAAAAAAATATATGTATCATATTTTTTAAAAATTCAGATTTGCTACAGTATAAGCCGAGCCAGTCTGCAGGCCTGAAAGCTTGGCCTAGGTCTAACCTACCTTAGACCCAGGCTTTGGCCCAACCTGCACTAGCTGATAGGTCAGTCTAGGTTAGGTCAAAAATCGGACCGGGCCAAAGTGCTTCCTGTCGAGGGTTTTCACATATTCTGCAGGGACCAAGTTTAGGGCCAAGAAGGAAGAAAGGAGGGAGAAGATGAGGAGTTGGGAAGCTAACATGGGAAGAACTCTAGAGTTGGGAAGCTAACATGGGAAGAACTCTAGCCATGGTTGCCACTTATTGATCTTAATTGTTAATACATTTCTGCAGCTTGCTTCTGAAGATTTATACTGGGATTCCGTTGTTGTTTCCAAGGGTATTCTCCACGTTATTTTTGACTTTTCATTTAATTTATTTGTTTAAATTTTCAAATCTGTTATTTTCTTTGTCGACTATTGTTGTCTTCCATTGTCGTGGGGTTGAGAAGTTTGAATAGATTAAGCACGAATATTATAAAGAATTAAAAGGATGATTATACAAGTTAATATATACAAAATTTTCAAATATTTTATTGTAAAATCAATAAAAATTTGAAAATAAATTGATAAAGTAATAAACGAGAAATACAATAATAAACCAAAAGTATAGCTGTTCATACGATAGTTTGGAAGAAACTTCCATATATAGTTCTTAATATGTGAGTAGGTACAAGCTTTTAAGTAATTAATAAGTTTTTTTAGTTAGGTTATTGGGACTTAATTTTTTTTACATAATTTTATATACTATTTGATAATTGTTGATTTACTATAATTTTTAGGTGAAAAAAAGAAGTTAAAAAATAGTTTTTTTATTCTAATTTAGTAGCTGTTTTCATTATTATATTAGAAAAATCAGTGGTTATCAAATAGTGTATAAAATTAAATAAAAAAAATTAAGTTTCAATAGCGTAAGTCAATTTAAAAAAAAAATAGAATTGATCAAAGATCTAGATCTTTTGAGACTATTATATGACAGAAATGTCCCTACTCTCTACTAAATAATGTTAGAGAATTGGCTCCAATTAGATCAAAAGCCTACCATATACCTCCACATGTACCCTTACCAATAGACAAATTGGTAAGTTATGTGGCATGCTGTATTAGTAATTCTATAGTTTGTCAATTTGATTGGTTTGATCGGTGTGCAAGAGAGTTTCGATATAATAATTTAATTTGAGAGTTCGAAAATTTCTTTGCTCCAAACAAATATAATAATTATAACTCGAATATTGGTTCGGTTTGGTAGATGGTATGAGAATATTCACGTATTGGTCATCTCTTATGTCATTTTAATTTCGAAAGGTCTCTTTTCTGTTGTGACTTCTTCCGTAAATACAAGAAATAATAAAAAACTTTGCTCATAAACTCAGACAAGTCTTCTGATGGGTTAAATTTTGTCAAATATGACTAAAAGGTAAAAGCGACGTTAAAGGTAAGGGAAATAACATACGCACTCCCTTGATATGGCCAAGATAACATTGTCATTTCATTAATTTTTTACTAGCACCCTACCCCCATTTTCACAGTTTTATTCAGGACACTAACAGTTAACATGATAGAAATTATATACGTACCCCCATGGTATAACCTAAGTAATACCTCCACCCTCGTGAAAATGGGAGCTAAGACTGAGGTAAATATTTTTTTTATAAATTAAAATCAGTTGTCAAACTGGTGTATATATAACACACAAAGTCTAGTAATAAATCAAAAGAGAAGCTTTGAGAGGGTCAAACGATAAGGGTTGTCATTCTCTAAGTTTTAGATGATTGTACAAAATCTTTAAAAAAAAATGGTTTGAGGATTTAGATTTAGAAGTTTCAATTAATCTAACCTACCCAACCAACTGATTTTAGTCGATCATTTCAGTGATTTAACAAATAAGAATGAATGTTCTGAAAAACAAGAGTTTTTATTTTTATTTTATTTTATTTTTGTCATCCTTGTAGAAATCCATCTAAATTAATTGAAGTATTTAAAAAAATAACTAAACTCAAGGGGTGAATTAAAAAATAAATAAAAATTTAAAATTATAATTTGTCTAACCAAACTGTTGGTCTGTGTACCATAAATATTAGTCTGTTAGCCTGTTACTTGTAACAGATCAACAGTCTATTACCTTTGGCTAGCCTGTTAGCCCATAACAGGTTAACAGACCAATATCTATATACCCATGGACCAATAGTTTGGTTAGACAAATCAATATTTTAAAATTATTTGTTATTTCTCAATTTAACCCCTGAAGTTTGGTTGTTTTATACCATTAATACTGAAATTAATCATTCAATCACTTGTTATTTTAAAAAGCTGACATAGAAATTAATTAATTACACCATATTTCATATGTTTGATGAAATATTGGATCGGATAAATTTGAAATACAATCCAATTTTAATTGGATTAAATCGGAATTTTTTTCAAAACTTATAACATTTATTAATCGGTCAAACGATCAATTACGTTACATGGACAACATATAGCATAAATGGGAAATAAAGTCCCAATAAATAGTCTATATGTATGATATTACTATCAAATGGAAGAGAAAATGCACATTTAAACTATAACTATATATTAATAATGCGACACATAAATGTTGTACTCAACTGTGGCATCTCCTGTGAGCATATTCAACTTCTCAGTTCTGGCCTCAACATAACCTCTAGCAAACCGGAAAAGTCCACTTCCTCCGATCACCGGCATCTCGCGAACATCGGAAAATACCTTGTTCCTCCCTAGTATGCTTATCGTGCTGCCATTATATTTCCCTTCAATGAAAACAAAGTTCATAACCGCTAACAAGCCAATTTCGTCCTGCGCCGCAGACGCATAGAACCCTTGCGCTTTTCCCACCAATTTGGAGCTCAATTCAGGCCCTTCCGTTAAGGGATCATCGATCATGCACACAAAACCAAAGCCTGTCAATGAAATATTTGGCGCTGACACAATTCTGACGGCTGTANGGCTCGCTGCCACTGTAGATGTCATGCCAGTAAAGGCGAAAATGACTAAGCTTTTCTTCCTTATTACTGAGGCCAAAGACGTTCCTGTCTAAGGTTTTCGCATAGCCATAGCTGTCTGCAGAGACCAAGTTGACGGAAAAGGAAAAAATGAAGGAGAAGATAATGATTTGATAAGCTAACATGGGAAGATCAACTCTAGCCATGACCACTCTTAGTTACAAAATTGCTACAAGTTGCTTCTGAAGATTTATATAGGGAACACTGCATGTTTCCCCAAGTATATATATTTTCCCCAACTAGCTTGTTTTCCATTTTTTTGAAAGCCTTAGTTCGAGTAGGTATAACCTCCTTAAGGTTTTCAAAATCTTTATTAATCTCAAAAAATTTCAACAAACTAGTGGCCAAAATAATAATAATAACAGTATTTGCCATACCTTCTTTTAGATTATATTATTTGATTGATATTACTTACTCGGTTATATGAAAATAGTTATACAAAATATCAAAATGCCGTTTGTTATTTTTTCAAATCAAAATTTAATTTTGATTTTATAAATCCAAGTATTCAAAGCATTATTTAAAAAAAAAAAAATTAAGAGTACTATGTATCAGAAATAAATAGTCAATTTGGGCCCATTTTAGTCTTTTTCAAGTGAGGCCCAAAGTTCTTCGTTCTTCTCAGACAAGACAAGTCTCGTTTTGGCTAATTTGTTGGAGAAAAGTCAACTATTGGAGTCTAACAATTAATCTCTCGGTGGCCTAATCAGATATTAATTGCACGCCCTGGACTCCTAGTATACTCTTAATTTTGAAATATTTTATTTATTTGGTGGCCAAATGTGAGAGTTAATCACATCACGTCGTTGATAAACAAGTCCATCAACATATGAAAAAGAGGGATTTTGTTCCTTTCATGTCACATACGACAACATTAAATTAAGAGAACTCTCCTCTAATTTATAATTAATTATTATATCTATTGTTAATTATTGTAAATATATTATTACTATGTGATCGAAGAACACAAGTTCTCAATTAAAGAAAAAGAGGTAGGTGATTGAGTGGTTTATGCAAAGAAATGATCAAGTCAAATTGAAGAGATCAACGATACCAAAAACAAATACGAAACTCAAAATTGATTAATTTTCTTATTAATTGCACTTACAGAATATAAATTTGAGAAAAAATTTAGGGAACTTTCAATAAATATTAATAACAAGAATGAGTTTCTTTTTATTTAATAATATATATATCTCATACAATTAAAGATAGCTAGAGCATTATCGATTGAAAGACAAATACAAATACCTCACAAGGAAAAACAACTCAAATTAGCTTCAAATTAATAGAACAAAACAAGGTAGCTACAGTGTTAGGTGATCCTAACAATAGCATCATATTCATGTCTAATAATGCAACAAATAGATATTGTACTCAACTGTGGCATCTCCTGTCTTGGCATCAAGCCAGTAGGTTTTGGCTTCGACATAACCTGTAGCAAACCGGAAAAGTCCACTTCCTCCGACCACCGGCATCTCCCGAACCTTTGAGAGAGCATGGTTGTTCCCTTGTATACTGATGGTGCTGCCATTGTACTTACCTTCAGTGAACACAAAGCTCATAGCCATTAAAAAACTAAGTTCTTGTTTTGAGGTAGATGCATAAATCCCTTGAGCCCTCCCCACCAATGTTGAGCTCAGTTCAGGCCCTTCAGTTATTGGATCATCTATCATAGTTATTGCTCCGTGGAATGTAACTGACGTGTTGGAGAGTGGAGGCACCACAATAGCCGCGGTAGGGTTTTTGCCAGTGAAGATGTCGTGCCAGTATAGTCGTAAATGGCTGAACTTCTGTTTCTTGAGCCCTAACAGCTTCTCTTTTGCAGTTATGGCAGAATGTTGATCTTTGCCAGAGGCCAAAATTAAGACAAATGAAGAGAGAAGGAAGCAAATGATAATTTGAGAAGCGAAGGTGGGAAGAACTCTAGCCATGATGCTCATTAATCTCCAAGTCAAATGCACTCTAATGGGCAGTTCACAAGGAGTTCTAGTTTAATTGTAATAGTATACATATATATATAGTTGTTATTTCCAATTTTCTCCATTATACATGTTATAAAACATATATAGTATAACCTTTGAATTGATCAATAGTTGGAAATTAGAGAAACAAAAAAGGTTAATTAATTAACATTAGTTTCTCGATGAACCTGCGAAGTGTTAGGTAGTAGTTTCATCCGAAGACTTTTAATAGTCATCAATATTGTTATTAGATCGATGGCTACCCTAGTTTACCTCTTTGTACAGATAGGTTTGCTTTGTTAAAAGAAAAAAAAAAACAAAGTTTATCTCTAGGTTAAATCTATATAAATTTACTAGTCTCATATTGCTTAGATATAAATTGGAAGGGGACTTGAGGACCCATGTAAATGAGTCTACTCCTTAGTTACTTTTAATCATGCAATAAAGTTTCTCAAGTATTGTGTTAGCTTTAACAAAAATCCTTCTCTAACAAAATTTTGTAAATTTTCTTCTTTAAGAGGTGTGGTTGAGAGAATATTTGAGTAGAGTGTAGGTGTATTCTGGGATTTGAAAGTAAAGTGAAAATCTATATGATTATAATAATTTTTCAAGTGTGAAAATTTTCTGTCTTTGACAGATTTTAGTTTTTTTTTTTTTTCGATTTAGAGTTTTACACATAAATATTTCTTTATTTTTCTCTATATTTCTCCTTGATTCTCAACAAGTCGTATCAGAACAAAGGTTTGTGGTGGAGAATTTGGAGTTTTTTCTTATGTCCTTAGTAGTACAATGAAGTTTTGTTGTGGAGTTGAATAGTTTGATCTAAGGAAACTTCATCAAAAAGACTAATTGTCTAAAAAGATTGGATTTTAAGTAAGACCATTGTGACCCTTCAAATATTTCCTGGGAGCTTACTTAGTGCGTAATTCATCTATATCAAGTTCATCAAAACTAGAAATGCATTAAGACTAGGGCTTTGAGTACAAAACGGGAAGTCTTCTGTGAAGGTTGATATAGAGAAATTTGATGGGAGGATGAATTTTGGTTTATGGCAATTACAAGCCAAAGATGTTTTGATCAATATGGCTTACACAAGGCTTTAAAGGGAAAACTAACTCTTGTTTCTAACAGTACTACTAATGAATCTAGCAAATCAAAGATGAAAGATGAAGATTAGGAAGAACTTAATCTGAGAGTTGTGAGTGCACTACATATGTGTTTGAATAAAAATGTTCTAGCTATTGTGACCAGAATATATACAGACAAGGAAATATGGGAGAAACTTGAAAAGTTATATTAGAGGAAAGGTGTTCCAAATCGAGAATATCTATAAAAAAATAATTCCATACACTACGTATGAAAATCTCGGATCATTTGACTATTCCCAATGGTGTTGTGTCAGAATTGTAGGCAATTGGAGTTGAACTTGAGGAGGAGGATATAGCTTTAAAACTCATATGGTCTCTTCCACCTTTTTATGAACACATGAACCAATTTTGCTACATGGAAAGGAAAAATTAGATCTCTCTAAAGTTAATAGTTCTTCTCTGAAAAAAAAAATTGTTAACTAATGGAAATTATTCTCTTTTTTATAATTTAGCATATGCGGTAGCTGCAAGTAGGAAGAAGAAAAACTTTAAGAAGAAGGAAGTAATTTGCTAAGAGTGTAGAATATTTGGTTACTTAAAAAGAAATTGTCAAAATAATGGAACAAGTTCGGCTAGCTATTGCAAGTTAGTAAATGAAAATATTGATGGTACACCTAACAATGTGTCTATTCATGCTCTGAAAAATGATCTTGTTCTTTGAGAATGACACGTATAACCTCATGGCATGTCGCTAGGTGTCATGAAAGAGTTAAATTAGATTCTTAATACACAAGACAAAAGTTACAAAACTCATTTGTTGATCAAAGCATATTTAACAGCCTCCACTTAGTACTAAAAAAAAAAAGACAAGCAAAGAGACAAAATTACCAACCAAGGTTTTAGCCAATTACATAATTGAAAGAGGAATATCTAAGC
The DNA here is from genome assembly GCA_026212285.1 of Bursera cuneata. NCBI lineage: Eukaryota > Viridiplantae > Streptophyta > Magnoliopsida > Sapindales > Burseraceae > Bursera > Bursera cuneata. Next base: position 6,443 of record JANLJB010001776.1, on the reverse strand, counting down.
TAAGATATTCAACCAGTAATGTTCAGAATTGTGAATAGATCAAAAAGATCAAGAATGATCTCTTTATTAAATTGAAGATAAAGAATGACTTTACTAGTTTATAATTGGAGTTCTCTTGTTTGGATCAATAAGTGAAAGAAAATGAGAAAAATTGAAAGAAGAGTATTAGAGAGATTATTCTAAAATAATAACTTTATTAAGAATTAATGAATTGTAAAAAGTTATACATTATTACTGAATGAATGATATTTATATACAATAATTTATGTGGGAGATAATCTCACCGGTTAAAGTAATTAAATGCTGGCATGGATCAATCACATTTAACTAGTTTGATAACTTGGATTGACTTTGAATTCTTCTTTCACCATAGATCTTTCCTTCTAGAATCTAGATTTGGGGGGTTTGTTCTTTGTCTTCGATTTATGGTTTCTTGTTTTGGATTTCTTGCCTTGGACATTTTTGACTCGGGCTTGTTGGTTTGGAAGCAAATTAAGTTTGGAACAATTCTAGTCATGGCCACTCTCTTGAGTTTTCAAGTACATACCCAAGACTCATTATGGTACATTAAATTTTGGACATTCTCTTGCGTCTTTATATGTACAGTAAACTCATGAGTATCAATAGTAGTAAACGCGCTTTTGTTTGGTGAAGAATTGGTGTTCAAATGACTATAAATTCCAACCAATATTCCTACATATGGCATATTTTGATCATGTTACTGAATGACACTGACAAAGAGTATAAAAAGATCACGTTGACACCCTTTTGGTTGTTGGACCAAATTAATTTAATAATTCCAAGCAACTTTCGTGGAAGCAGTATATCGGCAATCGATTACACATGTTGATATATTGTTTGCTCAACTTTTATATGGACAAAATTGCTCTGTCAAACTCTTATAAACTTTTCTAAACTTCTTTATGGAGGAATTGAGATGGAGATGATTTTGGAGAAGAAAAATAGAGTCCATTGACTTTAAATTGTTGGTAGATCTGCTTTAATTGATTATAGTGTCCCATCAATAACACGAGCAGTTACATATATAGTTGGTTTAAGAGTTAGGGATTCTAGTAAAATTGGCTATTTTCATAAGATAGAATATCAGTATTTTAATATTAATTCGAAAACATACTGTAACAATATTTTAAGAATTTTTTTCTTAAAATTAAAAGTTATGAAGAACCAAAGAAAATTATTAAATGGTACTTCAATGGGCACAAACCCAATTAACTTTGTCAAATGAATCCATCATTAATCAACCAGTACATGTATGGCTAATAATCTGCCTCACTTGAGTGGTAGTCCAATCCGGGGCATTATGGGTTTGAAACCAATAAATTGTATCGAAGTTTCATTAAATTAATTCAATATTTGATCGATTTAATCTAATTTGTCGAATTGGAAAAATTGGATTTCTTTTTATTATTATTTTCTTTGAATATATATATATATGTCCACAATTGGAACAATGTAAACGATGTTCAGAAAGTAGGGATCTTTTCATCAAAAGCATATATTACAGGTTCCTAGCTTGAAAAAATATAAAATTGAGGACAAACATTTGCGGAATCACTAACTCACTTTGCCTAAAACTAATAAATGTGGTCAGGGAAGAACCAGGGCAGCACATTTGAAAAAATTGAAATACAATCGTCATTATTAATATTCAATTAATAATGCAGCACAAACACTGTACTCAACTGTAGTATCTCCAGTTTTGGCATCAAAATCGTGAGTTCTAGCCTGAACATTACCTCGAGCAAACCTGAACAGTCCACTGCCTCCAATCACCGGCATTTCTCTCACCATTGAGAGCACTGTGTTCCTTCGAAGCACTGTTATGGTGCTCCCATTGTACTTCCCTTCCATGAAAACAAAGTTCATGGCCATCAGCACCCCAATCTCCTCCTGTGAAGCAACTACATACAACCCTTGTACCCGCCACCATTTTTTAGCACAAGTTTGGCCCTCCTGTCAGTGGATCATCCATCATGAATATCATGCGAAAATCAGTCATGGTTGATACGTTGGAGGTGTCACCACTTGCACGGATGTGGGTTTGCGGCCACTGACAATGTCGTGCCAGTAAACTCGAAAATGAGTTAGCGTCTCTTTGTTCAATCCCAGTAGTTTCTTGTCCAAGGTCCTGGGAAAGCTTGATTGCCAATTCTCCTGTGACAATGGTGAAGGAGGAGAGAAAGGAGAAGAGAATGGCGAAATTGGAAACAATTGCGAAGATTGGAAGACTTGTAACCATGGCTAGTAGTTGGTTACTCGATCGATCTCTTAATTTTATTTGATTACTAGCTTGGGCTCAAGTATCAACACTCAGCGTGATATAATGAGTGAGTGAGTGGGCATTGACGTCTCTTCTTTAGTGAAGTCAGTAGATGAAGTCTCCGACAATTTATAATTGATAAAAAATTTGGAAAATATAAAATAAAAATGTTTTCTAAAAATTGAAGATGGACAGTATTGAGACAATGTACATATTGGAAAGGATCTTCCCTCTTTTTTTTTTTTCCATTTTTTGGTTATTACTATTCTATTAACCTAGCTCAATAAACAACTTGCAAAGAGACCTGGATTGCAAGATGATGGCTTTGTTATTAATGCCTTGTGATCAAGCAGGTTTTATATACTCGAGATCGAGAATGATACATGAACTTGGTATGTTGTACTCAGGGCACCACCAAGGGGCTATCCTGATCTTGATGTGTAGAATAAGAACACATATTCAAGTTATGCACCTGTAGATGTATATAGAATTTAGTCAAATACTGTAGACGATGACGACCTTTATGTTAGTATGGATTGTGAAGGCGTTACAATTTAATTTTTCAATTTGGTATGGTTATTCATGCAGCATGATTTCGACATTATAATTTTCCTATTTAAAATCTTTTTATTTCCTAATTTAATTATGATTTTAATATTTTAGGATATTATTATAATTATTATTATTATTGGGAAATAAAGGTTAGGGTGATACGGCTAGGGTAAGCATTGATTTTATTAGACATTACTCTGTTTTGGCATCAGACTCGATAGTTCTGACCTGAACATATGTAGCCCTCCGGCAAAACTGAATATTCTACAGAAGCCTCCGATCAATGGCATCTTTCTTATCTTTGAAATACTATATATATGTTATTATGTTTCTTCCCCGAACTGTTGTGCTGCTGCCATCATATCTCCCTTTCAATACAATGTTCAAAAATTCAGTCATTAGAAAGCCCAGTTTCGTGTTGTGTAGCACATGTAAATTGATTTAATGGATGTATTATAATTCTCTTAAAATAATTAGGGAGACTGCGAAAATAACTAAACTCAAAGGGTGTTTTGAAAAAGAAAATATTTAAAAATTTTGATTCGTACAACTAAACCGTTAGCCCTTGTTAGGCTAATGGTCCACTGCCTTTGGCTAACTTGTTGGCCTGTCCTGAGCTAATGGGTAGATGAACTAAAATTAACAGATCCATAAGCCAACGGTTTGACTAGATAAATAAAAAAATTTTAATTTTTTGTTATTTTTTAATTCAACCCTTAAGTTTGATTAGTTTATACAATTATTGAAATAATTATCATTAGTTGATCTGTTTAGTGGGTGATTGCACTACTTTGACAAAATTACGATTCACTTGCTAATAAACTTTGGGCCAATTTGGGATTGTTGTTACTGTACAAATAAGCAGCTCCTACTTTGTTGGAGAAATAAGCTGTTTACAAAATAAGCTGTTGGTGTTTGTTAAATAACTTTTAAAAATTACTTTACTTTTTTTAAAAGCATTATAGAGGTAATTGGGATTGATGTTGTTTTTGTTTTTATTATATATAATTAACCCAAATAGACATGTGTATTACACCTTTATAATCTTTAATTATTACTATTTTATAATCAATTCTTTTTTGTAATTATTTCTAATAATTTCTATGCAAATAATTTATAATTTTATATAAATAATAACATTTATAGTATTTTTAAAACTTGATTAAAGGAAGAATATATGAATCGTATAGCCAATCAAAGTTTGAATTATTTTTAATTTAATTTAAAATTAATATAATAATTTCAAAATAGATATATATCTATAAAATAATTTAAAAATTCATTAAAGCATACTAAATAAATACATCTAAAAAATAAAATTTATAATTAAAATATATATTTATTAAATTCAATAAATATTAGTTATAAAAATAATATTTAATATAATAGGTCAACGGTATAATCAAAATATAAAGATAATTTTATACTTTTAAATTTTTTTATAAAGATAATTTTAACTTTTTATCCTCTAAAAGCAGAAACAACTCTCCAAAAGCAGATAGTTCCTTACTTTTAGAATTTTTTATAAAATTAATTTATTTTTACAACGATTTATTTTCGAAACAGTTTCAAAAACATTCTCGAATACCTTATATTATTTTTGCTGCAAGAAGCGTTCTCATACTGGCCCTCGATATCTTACTGAGATCCTGTGTCTCTCTATGTACAGTTAACTCATGAGTATCAATAATGGTAAATCCGCTTTAGTTTGGTGAAGAATTGGTGTTAAAATGACTATGAATTTCAACCAATATTCCTCCATATATGGCATGTTTTGTTGATGGTACTGGTCGATCATTCTGAACTGTATCCGCTCTGAAAGCCCATCACAGAGAAATTAATTAAAAAGATCACATTGACGCCGGTTGGGTTGTTGGGACCAAAACTCAAACATTTATTTGGAGAAGTTAACTCTTTTTCAAACTCTTATAAAAACTTTCTGAACTTCTTTATGGAGGAATTGAGCTGCAGATGATTTTGAAATTAAAAAAAATACACTCCATTGACTTTAATTGGTTGGTAGATTAGCTTTAATTAATTATAGTGTCCCATCAATAGCACGAGCAGGTGTGCCATGTTGTTTTGCAGGTGATGCAAGTTAATTTGCAATTGATTTTAGACCGACAGATCTGAATTGTATATATGTACTATTCCACTATGTATATTCAAAAATAGTAAAAAATAATTAAATCTGAGTTTTTGAAACTTAGCAGATTAGCAGTCTTAATATAATTCATTAGAATAATGAAATCCAAGTTTGCGAACAAAATCACCAACCCCACTTTGCCTAAAATCAATAAATGTGACCAGGGCAGGGCCAGGCCAGCACAATTGAAAACTATATCCCAACCACCAACTCAGAAAAAAAAATGAATATTATTCATTAACTTAACTTTATTAAAGTTAATTAATTAAGCTGATCAAAAAGTTTATTAATACTCAATTAATAATGCAACACATAAACATTGTACTCAACTGTAGCATCTCCAGTTTTGTTATCGAACTTGTGAGTTCTAGCCTGAACATAGCCTCGAGCAAACCTGAACAGTCCACTGCCTCCAATCACTGGCATCTCTCTCACCTTTGACAACACTGTGTTCCTCCCTAGCACTGCTATGGTGCTCCCATTGTACTTCCCTTCCATGAAAGCAAAGTTCATAGCCATCAGCAGCCCAAACTCCTCCTGCGAAGCAAGGGCGTAGAACCCTTGCGCCCTCCCCACCATTTTTGAGCTCAGTTTTGGCCCTTCTGTGAGTGGATCATCGATCATGCTTATGACTCCGAAGCCAGTAGCGGATGATGTGTTGGAGGGTGCCGCCACTCGCACTGCAGTGGGGTTGCGCCCACTGAGAATGTCGTGCCAGTAAACTCGAAAATGAGTTAGCTTCTCTCTGTTCAATCCCAGAAATTTCTTGTCCAAGGTCCTGGCAAAGCTTGATTGTCGGTGTAGTTCTCCTGTGACAATGGTGAAGGAGGAGAGAAGGGAGAAAAGAATGATGAAATTGGAAGCAATTGCGAAGATTGAAAGAATCGTAGCCATGGCTAGCAATTGGTTACTCGATAACTTAATTTCCTTGATCTTGATCGCTACTTGTTGTCTTTATATAATGAGTGAGTGAGTGGCGTCCCTCCTTTAGTAGACAGTAAAGTGATCTCCGACAAATTGGAAATTGATAAAATGTTTACAGAATTTTTTTTTTTAGTATATATTAATTTGAGTTGGAGGGTTACATTTGATGTGAATTGTTAACAAATATAATGGTGTGGATGTTTCGAGAAAATGAAACGTAAGATAAACTCATCAGGTTATTTTATATTTTGGTTAGTCTGACTAATTAAATATTAAATATTATCATCAATTACTTAAGAAATGAGGAATAAATCAACATTAAAAGTTGGAAAAAAAATGAAATTTTAACTATTATTTTATAATATTAAATTATAAATTATTAAACACATCATATCAATATAATGACGAAATATTATACTCATTTATGTATTATTTGAAATATATATTAAAGATGCATGTTTTCTAATTAATTAAAGTCGGCATATATATATATATATATATATATATATATATATATATATATATATATATATATATATA
>JANLJB010001775.1:0-16480 GCA_026212285.1 Bursera cuneata | reverse complement strand
TGTCAACCTTTCAATTCCATAGTTTCGACTATATATTTGCTTTTTCGAGAAGCATATTCCTAATGTGGCCATCTTTTAAAACTTTTTCGGTAATATTATCGGATCAATACGAATTCAGCCAGTCGTATAGTCAATTATACGTTAACCATATGGATCCAATAATTTTAAATGGACCAATTTCATAAAGAAACTATTCTCATCTTTTTAATCTACCAAAAGACCTAGTCTTTTATTTGTTAATTTAATGATATATAACTAATGTAATGTTTCGGAAAACAACTATNATAAGCATATATATTTAGTAATGTCAAATATATAATGTACTATTTCATAAAGCAACAATACAAGCATATATTTATGAGACGATTGTGAAAAATAATCAAAATTAAGGGATTATTTGACAAATGGATGAAATTTAAAAAAATTTAGAAGTTATGAACACAATTTGATAACTCGATAGCTAACAAGGTTGTTTAGCTATTAAATGTTATTATTCGATACATTTGTAAGTATCCAACAAATCGCAAACGCTAAAAATTAGTCGACATTCAAAGTCGAGCGTTAGATATCGACAACAAAAAAAGAAAAGAATAACTTATAAATATTGTTAAATATAATTATATCATCTAAATTATTTATTAATGTTTGTAACACTTCCAAATATTCCCTCTAATCTAGTTATTTTTTAAAATTTACCTTTTTTTTTTGTTGTAGATATACTTGGTTTCACTGNGTAATATAGATTAGACTAGATTATGACATATAATTTCTTAAAGAATCTTTCTGAACTATAAGAGAATAAATACTGAAGAGACAGATTCTCCCACATCTCTATAATATGATGAACTGTGTGCCCATTCGTTTGACTTCTTGAAAGAATAATGCATCTCATTTATGTCTTTGCCATCTATTTCAAGGGGTTAGCGTCCCATCTGTAGGGTAGGGATGAGTCTTAGATTTCATAATACTTCAATTATCACCTAATGTGTATTAAAAGTTCTTTTATTGAAGAAGAAATTTTGAAGGAAGCTGAAAAGACCATGATGACTTCATATATCTCATGAATGAACAAGGAAACCCAAGTAACAGCTACTTTATATGTAATTAATCCTTAAATATGAAGAAAGAGACTTATGAACAGATATCACCTTAAAAATATGAATATATTTATGGTTCAATTTCCTTCAATACTCTCCTATCTTACCTTAATATAAAGCTAGAAGTAGTTATAATAAATCATTACTTTCATCTCTTATTTTTTCAAAATAACAAGTCTCATTGGATATCCCAAATCTACATTTGAAAAGAATTTGTCATTTTTCAGAATATTAATCATATAATCATACCATTCTATGACCGACTGATATGCATGGCAGTGTAATGAATGCACCACCTTATTGGTGGTAAACCCAACTGCAGCTGCTTCATTTTCTTGTTACCCTATAAGCCAAACCTTCAACTGATCATATAAAAGTAATAATAATTGTGATCTATGTATATATAATTCCAGAAGCTTTATGAATAATGAGCTAATAGTCTGCTTAAAATAGGTAGTTGTTCTATTATTTACATATCAGCTGTCTTTGTTGTTTTGTACTAATTGGTAAGTGATTTTGTATCATGATTCATGATCGTGTTCATGTTCATGTTCAATTAACATCTAACAGTTAGTCCAAAAAGCCAAAGCTTCCTACTCCAGCTGTCTGCATTCATGTCATCATTAATGGCTCTTACCTGTTGTAGAGACAGTAAAATACAGTTGAGGCCTGTTTATTATTTTTTATTTTTTTGGTTGGTTTTTCTTCTTATCTGATGATCTGTATATAATTATATTTGTAGAATTTTACGTGTAGTGTTGATTTACAAGTATATAAATACGAGTTCTGAACTCACAGAGCAAGGCCAACCGGAGAGAGCCACATAGAGGTTGACGAAACAGCTTCTTCTGCTACTGTGAGTGGTTTTCAGTGGTCTTTGTCTGCTGCCTTTCCATGGCGCCTTTACTTGGTGTAGTGGTGAAGCTTTTTCTTTGTTTACTTCTTTTCCTCAGTTTGCTCTCTTCTTGTCAAGGTTAGTTTTTCCATCTTTCCTCCTAGTTTGGTTTCTCACGATCATGATCTTGGTCTAGCTGCCTGCATGCACAGTTTCTTTTCTTCTTTCTCTGTGTGTGTGCAAGAAGAGATCAGGAAATGAACTCTCTTTCTTTGTTGATTTTCTTGTTTTTCGTTTATTTGGCTATTTTGCTTATTCATCTTGGCTTAGATTGGTCCTTACAATTGGTTAATTCTCTCTACCTCTAATTTCACATTTCTTAATTGTGTCTTGTACTCCTGCTTTTGAGTTTTCTATCAATTCATTGGTGGTGATGCCACAAGCAAGCAAGTCTTGGGCCTCTAGGCTTCTTGAAGCCATACAATGAGCAAGAAGTTCTAGAAATTGCAATAAAAAATAGAACTTTTTACATGGCCACATCTGCAAAAATATGTACTAGACAATGAATCCTGATCAAAAACTTCTTTTTCATTTTCTCTTTGTGAACTTTACTTCTAAAGATCTTGGACAGAAGACAGAGTCATATGTGAACATTTTGCTTCAACTTTCTCATAAATTTAGAATATTAGATATTTGCATTACCGTACATTGTTCTCCTCAATTATAGCAGTGCACGAAAAGCTCACCAGTTTATTGAACTGACATAAAAATTTTCAATGCAGGTACCAAGAAATTCTATCCATACAGGTACCCATTCATCAGACTAGCAAGCACATTCTCACCATCATCATCATCCTTCTCATCAAGAAATGGTGAAGATGGCTATGACTACATAATTGTGGGCGGTGGCACAGCTGGGTGCCCATTGGCTGCCACTCTCTCTCAGAACTTCAGTGTGCTGCTACTAGAGAGAGGTGGAGTGCCTTTCAGCAATGCAAATGTCTCATTTCTGAGCAACTTTCACTTGAACTTGGCAGACACTTCACCATCCTCTGCCTCACAATACTTCATCTCCACTGATGGTGTCCTCAATTCAAGGGCTAGAGTCTTGGGTGGTGGCTCCAGCATCAATGCTGGCTTCTACACCAGAGCTAACGCAGGGTATGTGCCATGAAATCCCTCAATTTTCAACTAAATTTAATGTTATGCATACATGTAAATGAAATGTCACTTTAACATAAAGCTAGATATCAATATATGGTGTCTGGATTATTCACACAGTCTTTAAACATATTTAAGGGTTTAGAAAAATGCAGATATAGATAAAAATTTGAAAGGAACAGTTACCATTCTGTGTCAAATTTAACTTGTAATGAAAAAGTTTACATTAACTTTTGGTGCATTACCATTATTTATTTAATTATCTAGGAAGATAGTGAGATTTGCAAAGGGTTTGGTTATTTTTCCAAGGAATTAATTTGGCTGAAGAACAGAATATATATTCTGAGTACGAGAATACTGTTTTATTACATTCTTTTGCCATGTTTGCTTTCTATGATTTGTAATGAGTATTACTCAAAAGTCAAAGAATTTCTTTTAACAGAATAAATTTTGATTGTAAGAAAGTCAACCTTACCTTCTATTTTTCATGTGGGTGTTTCTTTGAAGAAAAATAATAATAATTTATAGAGATTCTTCTTGACATCTTAATTGTTATTAGTATTGAAAAATGAGGGTTATTATTTCCACTTAGTCCTATGAACCTCCACTTCTATTGTTATAATGGAGAACCATATATTTTCTTTTCTGTTTGTTTCGTTTTGTTTTCATTTGTATGTGGTGTGTTCTTATTTTTTCATCATTGGTTTTTTTTCCCCCATTTGATTTGACAGATCTATGTTTTCCAAAAGTACATTAATGTCTAGTTTAAGCAATTATGGAATATTTGAATTTAGTGGTTATAAAATTTTTAATTTGAAAATAATTGATAGTGATTTTTAAGCTCAAACATCAACAGATTATAGTATTAATAACAAGTGAGCGTTCATATGATCACCTCAAAAAGTCCTAGTCATTGTTTTGGAATCATTAAATTTCCTTCTTTTTTTTTTTTTGGTCTATTCACACAACTCTTGTCAATGTCATTAGCCTATTTTCTTTTCTATTCCTTTTTTTCACTAGCAAAACATAAAAGTTAGGAAAAACTCCAAATATATACAAATACTAGCAAGAAATTTAGCATAAATTTCATTTTACATTTACCTTTTCGCGATCAAGTTAACTTTTTGTCTTCTTTACTATCATAAGTTTTGAGGATGTTGCTTGAAATAAAGAAGGAAAAAAAAAGTGATCACTAATGGAGTTGACCATGGGATAATTTCACTCTCATGCCCATGTCTCAACAGTAGAAAAAACTCCTGTTGTTTCTTCTTGAAGGCTTGGAAACAAAGTTAAAACAATGTATACCACCAAAATGAATGGTTGGCGTTGATCTTTCAAGTGGCAACAACCATTTGAAAGTCTCTTAAAAGCTGTGGTGGTGGTGGTGGCCGTATGACATTTATGACTACGACATAGAACAAGCATACCTAGCATTTATGAAACCCACCTTCCAAGTTAATGGTTCTTTCTGTATTTTCTAATAAATGCTTTGTTTATGGCGCCATTTACTTGGATGGAAGATTTAAGTGACAAGGTTGAAGTTAGTTGGTTATAAGGAAAATGAGACATCTAATTAGCTTATCATCATAATGTGCCATATGTGGTCCAAACACAACTAATCAAATTAGTTGTAATTAAGGTTTAAAGCCATATAACTCAACTTCATATCATCTTTACTTGATTTAGTTCTTGATCTTAAAAGTTGATTTTTTGGTCTTAAAATTGAATGACCCATTTGAAGTAACTATAAATGTGCCAATGCATTCTATATTGATTGTAGAAAAAAATTTAATATATGATTTGCTTTTACGAAGTATGTATGATATTGTGTGTCTTGATTCTGAGTTGTACAGTTTTATTTTTGAAATCACCAAAAAGTTCTCATAGTACTTATCTAATCTCGTGAGATTTCCAATTAGGCAATATGAGTTCCGTATACCCCACTCTAACCTTACCAATCTTTAGCCTCAATTATCTATATAGGAATCCTAGATCTTAAGTGTTAAAGAGAAGGTCAGCCAAAAAGGTCCTAGGTGATACCAAATCTGACCCAGAAGAACAGAACTCAACTTTCTGTGAAATATATGATGAATATGAATGTGCAATCAAACCTTAGTAACATAAAACATTATATATCATGCATTGGCTACATACCAACATATTTGGATTGACACAAGCCCTCCACAGCTATAATCTATGGCTACCTTAATTGTACCAAACTTTCCTACAACTTGTATTAATGTTCAAGCTTATTGGGTTGCAGGTTTATTAGGAGAGTTGGATGGGATGTCAAGCTAGTGAATGAGTCATACCCATGGGTGGAGAAACAAATTGTTTACCAGCCTAAGCTTGCACCATGGCAAAAAGCAGTAAGGGACAGTCTTTTGGATGTTGGAGTTTCACCTTTTAATGGATTCACGTATGATCACATATATGGAACCAAGGTTGGTGGCACCATTTTTGATAGGTTTGGCCGCCGTCACACCGCTGCAGAGCTACTTGCTTCTGCAGATCCCCAAAAGATTACTGTCTTGATCCATGCAACAGTTCAAAAAGTTATTTTTGATACATCAGGTATGCCAGTATATTGAATGGAAACCTTCATACATTTTTGGTAGTGAAATATACAAAATGTACTAGAAAAATTTAACAAATGTGTCAAACGTAACTTGTGAAAAATCTTTGCCTAGGTAGATTTTAAGATACTGAAGCACAAAGTTGAGATAGATTGAGTCACCTGCACTAATGTGTTGCTGCAATGTCTAATGCAGGGAAGCGACCAAAGACTGTGGGGGTATTATTCAAAGATGAAAATGGTAATCACCATCAAGCATTTCTTGCAAATAACCCAAGCAGTGAAGTAATTATGTCATGTGGAGCACTTGGAACACCTCAAATGCTAATGCTAAGTGGTGTTGGACCTAAAGCTGAACTTGAAAAGTTGAAAATTCCAATTGTACTTAAAAATGAGTTTGTTGGCAAAGGCATGGCTGACAATCCCATGAACTCGGTCTTTGTTCCCTCTAAAAGACCGGTGAAGCAGTCCCTAATACAAACTGTCGGCATTACCAAGTTGGGTGTGTACATTGAAGCTAGCAGTGGATTTGGACAGTCAAAAGATAGCATTCATTGCCACCATGGAATCATGTCAGCAGAGGTAAGGACTAAGCAGTGATCCACTTAAAAGAAATCATAAAATCTATCAAGTTCAAATTTGCTTTGGTAATAATCAGTTAGAATGTTGTCTAGAAACTTGTTATGCGGTAACAACTTTCATGAAAAATTCCATTACATTAACTTGCATGTTTCTGATGAAACCAGATAGGGCAGCTCTCTACCATTCCTCCAAAGCAACGAACACCGGAAGCTATTCAAGATTACATCAGAAGGAAACGAGAACTACCACATGAGGCATTCAAGGGAGGCTTCATTCTAGAAAAGATCGCAAACCCCATTTCAACAGGAGAGCTTACTTTGGTTAACACAAATGTTGATGATAATCCATCTGTTACCTTTAACTACTTCAGCCATCCACATGATCTAAAGCGTTGTGTTGATGGGATTCGGATGGCTGCAAAGGTTGTGCGATCACAACATTTCTTAAACTATACAAAATGTGATAAGCAAACTGTTGAGTCCATACTCAATGGAAGTGTCAAGGCTAATGTTAACCTTATACCTAAACATACTAATGACACCAAGTCCCTGGAGCAGTTCTGCAAAGACACTGTGATCACAATTTGGCACTACCACGGGGGCTGCCATGTGGGAAGGGTGGTCAGCCCTGACCTCAAGGTTCTTGGAATTGACCGGCTCCGTGTGGTTGATGGCTCGACATTTCATGAATCTCCAGGCACTAATCCTCAAGCCACTGTCCTGATGATGGGCAGGTAAATATTATGCTTCACATGTTTATATAAAGATTCTAAAATCACTGTTTCTCTATATTAACACACTCTAAAACTGAGTTCTTGTGATATGCAGGTACATGGGAGTGAAGATTTTGAGAGACAGACTAGGAAAGGCAGCTGGTGTGTAGTGAGCAAGACCAACTAGGAGGAAAGGAGCGCTCTTGTTAGTTGTAGGAGTGAAAGTGTAATTTTGGTTGAATCAGTTCTTAGCAGGAAGTTAAATGTAGAAAGTGGCTTGCAATGGGAAATTTGTATTTTGGATCTTTCTATTCTCAATATAATCAGTCCACTGTTTTTTACTAGTCTCTTTGTGGTTAGACTCTAGAGAGAACTGAGAACAGATTATAGAACTTGTGATATCATGACTCGGTTTCACTCAAGGTTGTTTTGAGGTCTCAAAACAGAAAATTTTTTATATTAATTGAGATTCATCAGAGAAAGAATTTTTTATTCATGGTCCGTGGAGCCAGATGGAGCTATGAATGAATTCGCCATCTCCACCAAGTGATAAAGCACCAACGCCTTTGTTTCAACTTGGTCATTTCTTTATTTCAATTATTTGTGCGTTGAGAAACTTCTTCTAGGTAAATTTAAAAGAAAGCAAAGTGGATTGATTAGCAGAAAATTGCTGAAGCTCAATATATTTTCTCCACAAATGCAGACTATATTTCTTGTGCTTTTTAACAACAGAAGCTCAATGTATTATTCTCCGCTCACATGTCAAAGGCTTTAATCTTTACAAAAAAATATCATAAATTGTTGCATCAAATTAACAACATTGTTTCATTAAAGAAACTCCAATAATGACCAAAAAGAAACTTCAGGAGGCTTTTGCTGAAAACCAGACAACCACAAAATCTACCTTCTCAAAAGTTCTCACATGATCTACCCACTGTAGGTGGTGCTTCACAAATTGAGTACTTCCCTGATGTTTTGAATTTCAACAGAAGCCACTTTAAAGGCAAACTTTTGGTAGCATTTGCACAAGGTGCATGTGACTGCATTATACATGAGGCTTCCTACATGTAACATTTCCGACATCCTGTCTGTAAAAGGAAATTCTAATCACCTTCTGGAGATTTTGGTAAAACTTTTAATGGGATCCTGGCCAAAATTTTGACGAAAATCCGTGCTCACTCATGCTACCTCCTGATAAACTTTTTAATCTCTGCCAGAACTGCCTTCTCCTTCCTGTTCTAAGAGGCCCTGAAATAGAGTATCTCCTAAAAGATCCAGATTCCTGTCCCTCAGTTCCCAACTGCATACTCAACAAACCTGATTCTGACAATCCTACTTTTTTGTCCTGACTAACTCCATAGCCAGGCATTGGTTGACAGACCTCTGCCGCTTCCACAAGTTCACCTGAAAGTCTATTGATCTTATCCACACTGATAGAGGTTCCCTCATTGAGACGTCTTGATCCTATCTCCTTTGTTTCATCAAGTTCATTACACACTAGCTTTAAGGCTTGAACAACTTCACCCATGAAAGGCCGGTGAGATACTTCAGGCTGAACACACATTGATGCAATTGCTGCAACTTTGGCGATGCTATCATATGAGATATTAGACTTTATGTCAGGATCAACAATTATTTCTAGACCCTCTTTACTTGTCAGGAGTGGACGTGCCCATGCAACAAGGTTTTCTTGTCCTGGTGGCTGTGACAAGTCCACAGGCTTCCTTCCTGTTAGGAGCTCAAGGAGGACTACACCATAGCTATAAACATCACTTTTGACAAGAAGATGACCAGTCATTGCATATTCCGGAGCGAGGTAACTGCAAATCAAGAACTCCATCAGATAAGACCAATTTTCAATAAAAAGCCACAAAAAAGAGGCTGCATGAAGAAAATACATTTCCCAGGTAAGAATAGCAGTATATATTCAGCAGGTGAATATGCTCGACTCAAAAGGCTCAGAAAGAAATATTTTGTTTTACAGGTCTTAATAAATATAAGTAAAATCAGAAATGAAGAAAAAAATTTCAAGTATAATGGTGAAGAACTTCATACCCAAAAGTTCCCATAACATGTGTTGAGATGTGTTTGTTTCCCTCCTCCAATGCTGTTCTGGCCAATCCAAAATCTGAAACTTTAGGTGTAAAATCATGTTCCAGCAAGATGTTGCTCGCCTTGAAGTCTCGATGTATAACACGAGGGCTTGAGTCTTCATGCAAATAGGCTAAGCCTCGAGCTGCACCGAGGGCAATTTTCATTCGGGCATCCCAGTCAAGTGGACCATTTGCCCTGTCAACTCCTGAGAGCATACAGGAAAAACACATCAAACACATTTCTCAGGGAATCATCTTAAACCCACAAATAGTAACATTTTCAACCGAACAATATAGAATAACTGAAATTGGAAGAATATCTTGAGCTTTTATTTACCATGTAAATGGGATTCTACACTTCCATTGTGAACAAGTTCATAGACTAGGCAGCGGCCATGTTCCTCAATGCAAATACCTAATAGTTTAACTAAATTTCTGTGATGCAGACGGCTAAGCATCTCAACTTCTGCCAAGAACTCTCGACCTCCGTGATGATCATCTCTCTTAAGAACCTTCACAGCCACCTCTCTTCCATCATCTAAAATGCCTCTGTAGACAACCCCAAAACCTCCTTCTCCAATTATTCTTTTAGTATCAAAGACATCAGTAGCTCTCTCTACGTCATTCAAAGTGAAAGTCTTAGCAGATCCTGTATATGTTACTGCACTAGAATCAAAGGACATTGATGAAGAACTAAGCATCCCTCCATATTTCATAGAACTAGGAGCCCCTGTGAAATTTGGATTTCATTATTTATTACAAAATGAAATCTGAACGACAGCTACGGCCAAAGGACAACACAAGAAATACACAATAATGATAAACTGTTGTTTTACTATCAAGACAAGTTTGGATATACAAAATAAGCCAACGTAAAACATTTATACAAATGAGGGACTAGTCAATATTAAAAATTTAGCTAAACAAAATGCAGTTAAAGTCCTCATATTATCTGAGACTATATCATTTGATCGAATTGGTCATGAATAAGCTCAATATATGAGCAGTACATAATCTGTGAAATGGCTGGAGAATTGAATCATAATGGTACCTGATAGTTTTGCAGGCGAGGATATTAAAGTTTGTGGAATTTGTCCTGGCTGGCTAGCACACACTCCACATTTCAATATCAAAAGCCAAGCTATTCCAAAGCATAAAGCAAAGACTGTGAAAGACGATAGAACAATTACAGCAACCATGCTTCTGCTAAGCCCACCTCTTTCCCTCCTTGACACATCAACTCCTAATGGTTTTATTGCCTGCCCATTGTTGTGACCACCAGCATATGGTCCATCATCCGTAGTGGAAATACCGGAACGTGCTGAAGGTGGGGAGGGTGGAAGACCTGAATAATTTAAAGAATTTAAAATATAAGTTGTAATTTCCAAAGATGGTATATGAAGCTCTCAAAAATTTCACAAATGTATAGAATATAACTTCAACGAATCAACTAATAAATAGAAATGTTAATGTCTTTGAAATTGTTTGAGACATCAAAGGAGCTGAGGATAAACATATTGCCTGGATATCGAACATATAATACTTCGTAGGCACCAAATAGGGAAGCTTTGATGGACATCTTTCTCTGCCAAAATTTTTTGTAGACTAATAATGCAGTAGCATCATCAAATTTTACTCCTTGTGGCACTAGGTTGATAAGAACTGTGCTTTTCTCCACCTGCTGACTAGCTGCATTTGCTCCCATAATACGAACTTGGCTATGATTTAGTCCAACACTCGCTGCAATTTCCTCAGCCAACTCTGTAACCGAAGGGAAGAATGTGTATATTGCAACACCTAGGCACAGCTTAACTTGAATTGGCCACACACAACCACAGGGTAACCCAGGCGGTGTGTATGTTAGTGGCTCTGTGCATGTCACCGAGGCACAATCTGCAAGTAAGACCAACTAGGATTTTACTCCTTATTATGTCAAGAAATTATTTATTTATCAAATCTAATCAACAAACCAGTTAAATTTACAGTATCCTAGAAAAGTATGTGTACCTTCATTAGGTGGTGGTGGTGGTAATGTCAAAGCTGGTAATGGTGGTGGAGGCTTCATCTTCTTGACCAATGAACTCGTAGGAGAAATTGTAGGCTGAAGATTGGGCACTTCTAATAGACGCAAAGCGTAGCCATAACATTGTAACCATCAATAATCACCATAAATGAAGTAAAAGACTCTAAACTTAAACCAAAGAAAAAGTGAGCTCTCCCGTACTATTAAAGTGGCCTGATGATATTACTGGTGATGGTGCTGGCGTATGGGAACCCCGGCTTGATGGCAATTGAAAGGGAGAATGATATGGGGAGACCGAAGGACCTGTACATTCCATGAATTTCTCATGATTCACTTAACTAATTTTGTGAATTCAATGTCTAAAGATAGAGACTTATCTAAAATATTTATTGAGGTGATTCCAAGGACAGAACCAAACCTTGCTGGCTGTAAGTGGGAGCCGGAAACAGAAAAGATGGACCAGAAGCAAAGTGTCTAGATTTGTTCTTTGCATGATGATGTTTATAAAATGAGATTAAAGGAGCAGAAGCAGGAACATGCACCCATTTCTTTGGAGTACCTCCAGAAGATGACATTGACGGTGCAAGAGCAATATTTGGAGGACTAATAGCGTTATGTGAATGGGCAGCTGCGACAGGAAAAGATTGTTAAATTGTTCATAGTTGGCCATGAAATATATATTCACCAGATTACCATGTCCTACATTTTAGATTTCCACGGACCTTTAGTTGGAGAATGGTGCATAGTTGATGAAATGTGGAATGCTTTATTAGATGGAGCATGTAGCTCTCCATGTCTTTTTCTGCCTGTAGGAGGACTTAGCATTGGAGGGAAGGTGTAGTCTACAGATCATGAAAAAACAAATTCAATCAACAATCAGTTCATAAATCAATTTTAGTCTGACAAGTTCATTTGTTCTCATGGATTTCGCATGATTTAGTCTTAAATAACATAAATAGATAAGAACTGTACAGCAAAATCAGCAACCGAAAATAAATGCAACTTCAGTCAACAACTTGTAAGGTTCACCTGGTCGTGCAGGAGGAGGTTGGCCCGGCCTGGCTGAAGGGACATTAAGTGGTTTTTGCGGCTGTCTCCTCGGTGGTAATGCAACTGTTAATGTAACATTAGCAGTAGAATTAGAGAAGGAAATGGTTAATCAAATTTCTATATTGAAAATTCATGTGCTAGAACAGAGATTAAAGGCTATAGAAACACAAACCTTCCTACAGTCTTTCCAATCCGTGAAATGAAAAGAACAAAGAAATTTTATCACAAACTAGAGAGTCAAGAGCATTTATTGAACACCTTGTGCTCCTAAAATAAATGTAACTGCTTTTCAGATAATTCTCATAGAGATGTCAATGCTGTTATAAAAATATCAAAACATTGAATTTTTCCCACTAGAAACAATTTGTGTTTCAGGAGGATTTTTCTTTGTATTCATAAAAATTGTTCGTTTTGCTTAGTAATTTAATTCCTCAGTAAAATTTAAACGCGAAGTATACATGAAAACCACAGCAATCTCTCTATTTTTGGACCACAAACCCATCATTATCAAAATTACTGACACATGACAGAACCGAAAACATAGATGAAAAAGCATTTATTTATTAATAATTCCTGGAAAAACAAACATATAAAACTTTGCAACTCTGAGTTATATGCAAAATTAGGCTCTGACAGATCAAAACCTGGACTTTAGAAGAAACCAACTTTAATCCTTCCAGGGAAATTTCAAGAAAATTTTGACTTAAGATAGTATGAAAGTGCAGATTCTGAACCGAGTCAACTTCTGAGCCAACTCACTCAAAATGTATCATTCTCAGCGAAGAACAAAACAGCTTCTAACATATATTAGACATTACTGAAGTGTTTCCTACTTTCTTGATTACAAAAGTAGGCACTTTGAAGATCCAAGATCTGCAAATTCAGCTCAAGCTCAAAATTCAAGGAAGTCAACATGTAATCCAGAAACCAATTCAATGTGAAAGGGATCAAACGTTCAAACACAATTCAATGCAGAAAACCAACTCAGAACACCATGAACCAAACCCCATTACCTGCAGATCCATGAGCTGACAAAGCAATGACAGCTACACATAGTTCCACCAACAGGAGAGCCAGCTGCAACCCCATTTCAGTTTCGGAGAAACTGGAAGCTACTCAGCCTTGAAGATCTCTCATTTCCCACTCAAAAAATCAAAGCAAGGAGATGAAAGTAGTGAAAAAAGAAACAACAATCTGAAGCAAAACATGGGCACAACTTAAAGGAACAACTGCAGAGTTTCTTTAGACTATAAAAGAAGTCCCCCACAAACCACAAATAGTATCCAAAAAGTAATGAGAAGGCATGCAAATATAATTAGTGAACATGCAAGTCAATGGTTAGGTGGCTGAAAACAAACCAAGTTTAATCTTTTTGGTTATCACTAAACACAAGACAAAGAAAGCACTCAAGAACACATATTCTTTTTCAAAATCCAAAACAATAGTCAGTTTCTTTTGTTGGCATTGGAGTTTAAAGTTGTTAACAGCACCAAAACTGATCAAACAAAAAGCCTAATAGTACCCAGTTAAAGCAGAGCTAACCTAAGCTTAGCCTAAGCCAAGCAAGAAGGACATTGGACACTTTTCAGCAACATGGTTGGTGGGATTTTGAGAAAGAGACTGAGAATGTGGGTGAATTATGAGTGCGAAAGATTTTTGTTCTAAAAGAATACTTGTTGTGGAATCTTTGCTGAAAGTTGATAATGCTTTAGCTTGTTTAATAATAAATATGTGAGCTTGCTATGTGTTTAGACCTTCTTAGTCAGCTTATGATGGAATGATTCTTGGATTGTCCTCATGGTGGTTGTGATATCACAATATCAAAAGTTTGAAAATTTAAGCATTTTTTTATAGTTGATTGCCTTTGCTTGACTACTGTTTGAACAAGTCCATCTCTCGTTATTATGATACTTGAGAATAATATGTCACACTGGCCCCCATGACATTAGGCTTTTTCTTCAATCTTTTCTTCAAGAATCCATTTATGATATAAGAATATTTGCTAATAATAAGGTTTAAATCAACATTTTTTTCATTTCTTATATCTTTCATTCATTCATGTTTATAGATATATGACAATTTTTATCCGTATCGATTGATAACATCTATGCTATGGTCAAAGTTTACTTAGAATTATCTAAATAAATTAGGAAAATTTTAAGGATTCTTCATAGTCAATTTATTGAGAAATTGGAAACTCAATTCGCATTTCGGACTTCTTATATCAACAGAGAGGCATTACATCACATAAACGAGTCCCTTCTAGTAAAAAGAGAATATATAACACGTTTAATGCTTAGTTTTCAATCAATCAAATTCTTTTAAACCAGAAATTAAATGTTCCCACCTCAAATTCTTTTAACACATTGAGACAAGATATTGTTGTAGCAATCTATATCATAACCCAAGCCTTCAGATACAATGTCCCCATAAGAGACAAGTCAATAAAATTTTGGTAGGTAATTTGGTAATGCATTGTTGGCCACCACCACCTTCATTCAATTTTTCTTTCTCTCTTTCTTTAATTATTTGTTACTTTACACAATTAATGACAAGCACAGCCTCAAGCTTGCATTGATTATAATCACACACCAATCCAAGATCAAAAGTGTCGGTGAATCTGACTTTAGTCATGGAAATTCCAACTTTTGTGAGGTCCCCTGCCTTGTTAGGTCAAGATGGTCCATACCCTTTTTTTGCCCTCTTCTTGTTATTTATTAAAATAAGGTAAAGTTTTGGGCCCTCTTCTTTTTTTTTTTTTGTTAAAATAAGGTTAAATTTTGGGCCATGATATTTTACTAATAATTTTTATTTACCCTGTTGTTTCAAACAATCGATCAGTTTTACCATTTTCTTTAAATACTATCGGTATGATATCACATTTTAATATGTTATCAATATCAGGATGGTATGAATTTGGTTATATAGGTTACAACAGATAAACATATATCTACCCAATTATAAGGTAAATACATTTCATAAATAGTAATATGATACTTAACAATTGGATAGATGCTCGTGAAAATTTTTTTTCCTTATCCCTGAGAAAAGTATTAAAGAGTGGAATATAGAAGGACGGAGAAAGACAAAAAAGGGAAGGGCTAATAAATCTTTGCGATGAACATTCATCCTCCTTTTATGTATCTTATATCTAATAAAAGCTAGCAATAATAACTTGAACCATATAATAACCTAACCTTTTAATTATGTGCATTGATTAGATAAGATGCACCTAACAAGCACAATGTGTTGATTGCTTGTGATTGCACGATCATATGCAACTTGTTAAGATATTAATGTTGATTGATTTTAATCAGTTTTAGAATATGTTTATAAAATTATGAGTCTAATTATATGATGGTAGCTAAATTTACAACACTTGTGATCATCTACAAATGATTTCAAATCTTTACTTCAACTTTTTGTGAAGTTATGATTTTTCTCATTATTTATTGTAGCTTCAAATATTATTTTTGACAATATAAAAGATACCATATTGCAATGTTGGGCCTACCCAACAGAAGGTATGGGCACAAATGTAGAGCCCATTCTTGTGTTTAACAGGGTGGGGCCTTGTGCCTACACTTTTTAACAAAATCAATTTTTTTGTCCTTCTTTTTTAAGGAATAAATGGTCATTTCTAACATTTTGCTTTTTAATTTTTTATAAATAAAATGAAATGAAATGAAAAAGAAAGATAAAATAAATCTTATATATCATTCTCCTTAAATAATTAATATTTGACGGATTATGTCAACCTTTTTAGGCACATATTAAGAAATTCAAAAGGATAACTCTTTAAATTATGTCTTACTATTATTTAAGGAAAAGGTAATTTATTTCTCATAAAATTTTATTTTTCAATAATATTAATATTTGATGCATTATCATAGGATATTTTACCTATTTCCGCAAAAAACATTTCTCCACGAAACCATAAGATCATGTATGTGGCTAAAGAAAGTTGGTGACTTGAAAATGGGTTTGTGATTGAAAACCTAGTAAACGATGGTTGTGAGTAGGGGTGACAATTTTCGAAATGACACACCAATATGACATAAAATTAACGTGTTAGGGTTGACCTAAATTGTGTTCGTATTATGTTTGTATCGAAGGTTTCAACTTGTTTAATAATTGGGTCGTATTCATGTTGAGGGTTTTCAACCCGTTTATGGCATGCATCCATTTATGACACGAATCCGTTTATTGACATAAATTTGTTTATGACACAATTATAGTTTATGACACGATATTTATGTAACTCTCAATAAAATATGTAAAATAAACACAAGTTTTGGACTTATTAGTATTTTTTGTTTTTGTTTTTAAATAGATTATAATCATATTATAAA
>JANLJB010001773.1:0-22655 GCA_026212285.1 Bursera cuneata | reverse complement strand
TTGTTTTTGTTATTATGTAATTCTTAAACATCAATCTAGATGAATAGATATTAAATAAATGGATTACATCATGACACGATACCATTAATCATTATAGTTAAAGATTGGTTGAATCTTAGTAGGACCAATAATTCAATCATTCAAACCATTTATATATCTTAATTATTATATATTATGACAAGTGTCATAAGAATAATAAATTGGTCAACATAATCATGATACAGTGGTACTAATCTTTAAGGTGGAGATCAAGCATCTGGGTTCAATACTTATCATGTACATGAATAAAACAATAAAAATGAAAGTGCCATTATGTTTGGTAATAACTCTCGACTACCACATTAATCAGGATATACATAAGATACGGTTGCATCTTGTGCATAAGCTAGGATATATCTAAGATATGGTTGCATCTTGTGCATGAGCTGCGGCTTTATAGATGTACAAATTTGATACGGTTAAAATATTATTTCAACAATTAATAGGTTAATGAAGTTGATAGAAGATTTATATGTATATAATTTTACCATTAACGATAAGCTTAAACTTCTCAGGGTTAATGGTTTTGAAGTCTTGCAAGCGAGTCTTGTGTGAGAGCTCCATCTCCCATGACTTGATAGCGTTTTGCACTATCTCTTCTAATGATCCTTTTGCCCACTCCTGCAAAACATGAAAAAAAAAAAAAAGGTAAAAAATATAATAACTGCTACAAAATTGTGAAACAAATATATATGAATAGAGAGAGAGAGAGAGAGAGAGAGAGAGAGAGATGACCTTGGTTCGGCCTTCCTCAAAGAGCTGATTAACACTATCGTAAGTGGGAGGGCCACCATGTCTCCACTTGATTTTCTGATCTCCACCTTCTTCATGCATGAAGGACCTGTACTTATCTCCTCCTATGGCAACTGAAGAACCTCCTTCTTCACTCATCTCTCCAACTTTCTATTTAGAATTTATCCTGTGTGAAGAGTTATAAGCTGGTGAGAGGTTTTATAGACCAAAATGGCTGATCTAATAATACTTTATTATAAAATCATCCATCATTACTAAGGAAATGATTATCATATGATAGAAGAGAATATTCTCACATCACTTTAAAATATAAATTTAATTTAAATATATATCATATAAATAATTATTAATATGGTATGTCCATCATCTTTAAGATTTTCTAAAAAAGAAAAATTAAAAAAAAAAAGTTTTAATATACATATATACACTATGCAATTTGTGATTTATTTTTTCTTAAATTTAATTATATTTCAAATCTTGTTTCTGAAGTAAATATGAAATTGATTAATAATTATTGAATTAGTTCTATATAATGAATAATATAATAAATTTAAAAATTAGTTTCATATTGAAATATATAATTTAAAATAATAATGTAGGATATTAATTAAAATCATGTAGACCTTCTCATATATATAACTAATTTAATTAATGAATTTGTTGAGAGATGACACTGTAAAAAAGTTTGAGAAATTAATGGCCCATAAAATACCTAGCTGGCTATGTACTTTTATATCAATAAATAAAAAA
Organism: Bursera cuneata; assembly: GCA_026212285.1. Taxonomy (NCBI): domain Eukaryota; kingdom Viridiplantae; phylum Streptophyta; class Magnoliopsida; order Sapindales; family Burseraceae; genus Bursera; species Bursera cuneata. The sequence goes on along the minus strand of JANLJB010001773.1, from coordinate 21,113 downwards.
ATTACTTAAACTAGAAGATATATTCTTTGAAGCGGCCATAAGCACAACCCATGTGCTTTAAATTAAATGCTTTATCACCGGGAATTTACTCTGACCCCAATTAGATTACACGAAAACACTTAATCCCACATTTTTATTAAATTAACACTTATCCTCCAAAAAATTAACACTGTTTTCTCAAAATTAACATTTACTCTCAAATATTTAGAGAGTAAGTTTTAGTTTTTTAGGGGTTTTTGGGGGGTGAGTGTTAGTTTAGTAAAAGTATAGAGTTAAGGTTTTATTGAAATCTAATTGGGGGGTTATTGTAATTTCCCCGCTTTATCACCCTAGGTGGACCTCAGTCCAGGGACTGAGGGATGGAACCTTTATGAATTTGTAATTACAACTATACCCCCTCATTTTCGTTAGTTATATTTATAGCTTTATATAAAAAAATCTAATTAAAATTTTATAATTATTATTTTTTTCTTTTTATAGAAGTTAGAGCCACCTCCCTGCTTTCACTTGTACCCACAGTCACAAACTTCTTATTTCTTCAATAAAAATAAATTTATGATATTAAAATTATTTTATTACAAAAATATAATTTTACATAGATTTTCTTACTTTTTATTTAATTGATTTAAGACAATTTACATAGATTTCTCCAAATTTGTACTCAAGTAATAATCAATTAATTATTTGTAAATTGTAAAAAATAATACTAAAATAAATAGAAAGATATAAGGTGAATGGTAATGACTATTTTTTTTTATAATTTACATTATATATGATAATTGTATCTTATCTTTCTATTTATTTTTTAAATAAAGTAAAAAAATTATATATAATTAAAAATAAATATTGAATAGATTTTTAATTATTTTTTCTTAGTCATTTAGGATAAAAATAATGCGTATTATGGATTTTTTTTGAATAGTTACAGAGAGATATTTTAAAAGAAAATTTACTTCTAAATTAGCATCAAGTTCAAAAAAAAAGTACTAGAAGTTGAAATCAAAGTTACGAGTATATTAATTTACAAGATTTGTGTGCAAATCTCGAATCCAGAACTCAAATTTTAGATGATAACCTTAATGTTTGGGATAAAGTTCGAAGAGCTTATCTTCAAAAGGGTCATTGTCAGTCTCGTGATCACAATTTTCTCTTAAAAAAATTAGAGAGAAGTCAAGAAGATTCAATCCAGTTTGGTTTGATAAATATTCTAATTGGTTAGAATATAGAATAATAAAAGATGTTATTGTCTATGTTGCTATCACTTTAAACAAGATATTGGAGAGCAAATAGGTGGCAAATCTTTTGTTAACGTAGGATTTTCTACTTGGAATTAAAAAAAGAAGACGCTAAAAGTTCATGTTTGAGGTCTTAACAATGCTCATAATCAAGTTTGGGGTATGTGCGTAGCATTATTAAAACAAAAGCAATATATATTGAAAAATAAAGATAAGGAAAGACATTTCTGATTTTACCCAAAAAATAGTCAAAACAAAGAAAGATAAAGTTTATCCATAGCTTGATTTGCTTTTGACATTGATACTAATTCTTCCACTTGCAATAACCACTACAGAGAAGACATTTTTTGCTATAAATATCTTGAAGACTAGATNCACGCAATTGAATGGAAGATGAATGGATGAATGATAGCTTGTTTGTATATATTGAAAAAGATATTTTTGATAATATTGACAATTAGATAATCATTCAATATTTTCAAAATATAAAAACTCGTAAGGGACAATTATGATTTTATATTTGCTAAATAAATGAACTACCAATTATTAATATTTTATCTTTTGTATTTTCTTTATTGTATTATAACATTTACTATAAAGGGTAAGGTTCATTATGTCCCCCATAATTTAGGTGTATTTTTTTTCATAAATTTTCTTATATCGTCATAGTTTATCAAACAAATTATAAATATTGAAATATATAAAGTGCCACCTTGATAAAATCTTGGCTCGACTACTGTCTATCACCATTCGGTTTGTTCTGGTCACTCAAAACTTTAGCTTTATATATTTTTATCGCATCTTTGGTCGTCAAATTTGTTGTGGATATATAGAGTTCATGCGGTTAATTATTCTAATATAAATTGAATGCAAATAAAAAAAAAAAAAAAAAGGAAAACGACAGCAAATTAAAGAGAAGAAATTTTAATCACAACGTGTTCGACAATTTAAAGGAAAAAAGTGNGCAACATTTTCCAAAGGTAATAAATTAGAGAAGATAAATTTATGGAAAAAGTCCACCATATCTTAAATTGGATTTTTTTTAATTCTTTTTAAAAAAAAAAAAAATCATCTTAATACTGCTTAGATATATATATATATTGANATTTATGTTTCCATTCTATATTAGTTTTTCTCTCTTAATTAGGGTTCTAAAAATTTCGATTTTAATTTTAAAAACGGCCTTTATTAGAAGATTTTAAGTTACAATGCTATTAATGAGAATAAAAAGTACCATATTGCATTTTAATTAGTTCATTTATCATTATTTTTTTTCTCTGAATTGATTACGATTCTAAGTTTCAATTGTAATATGAGAACTAGAATTATTGAGAAGTTTTGAGTTGCAATTTAGTACTTAGTATTGCAAAAAAAGAGAGTACAAATATGCAAGTTTAGATATTCATTCAATAACGCTATTTTTTCTTTTTACACAAATTGTCAGCCATTGAATCAATATATTTTCAACCNCAACCGTTAATATTGAATTTAACATTTATCATTCTCTAGTGTTTTAATTGTGCTTGTTAGATTCAATCTCAATGGTTAAAACTAAATTAATCCAATAACTCTTTAATTTGTTTATCTATCAAAAAGTGGTGACATTTATATATGTAATTTACTCTTCAAGTCTTTTCATAAATTTATTGGAGGTCAATCTCTTAATTAATTTTTTAGTGCTGACGGTTATCTCTATACATAAAAGCATGGACAAGAAAGGAAAATAGGCTACTACTATACATAAGGGATATTGATTTAATTCTGATATAATTAGCAAGCGTAAGAAATTCTATATATTCTTATTTTAACTTTTTGGTTCAACTCTCATACTTCAACGTCTGAGATGGTAATTAATTTGCTTTTGCACATATATAATGTGATGAAAGAAAAAAAAAGGGGGAATTTGCCGAAATAGCCTTTTTGGAGGGGGTCTTTGAAAAATAACCAAACTCTTATGTTTCTCTTATTCACCTAGACGTTAACAGTGATATTCCTCTTATATTCCCTATTTACCCTCACATCTATTTTTATAAAAATCAAACAAATCGCACAACAGTATTGTGAACAGTACTCGGACCGTCAGTAAACAATACCGTAAATAGTATCCGAATTGTCATTTTACTTTTTTTGAATTCGGACCGTCAGTTTCATTTCTCTGGAATTCGGACTGTTAGTGAACAGTATATAAATAGTACCATAAACAGTACCATGAACGTCCGTAATNTTTTTTTTCTTAAAAAATGACGGTCCAACTATTCGTGCGATTACTATTTTTTAAAATTTTGATTTTTATAAAAATAAATGTGAGGGTAAATAAGGTATATAAGGAGGATATCACTGTTGAGGGCTAGATAAATGAGAGAAACATGAGAGCTGGATTATTTTTCAAAGACCCCCCTCCAAACAGGCTATTTCGGCAAATTTCCCAAAATAAAAAAAAAGAAGAAAACTTTTTAATACATTTCCATAANATCATAGCAATTCAAATATACAGTTGCTATTTCAATTAAAATATAAAAATTAAAATGAATGATTGATAGATGTATAATGTTATTCATATATGTATATTTTTTTAAATTCCATTATTTTCAATTCCCGTATCCAATTTAGTAGGCTTTTAATTAATTTATTTTCTCGCCCTGACTATATAAGTAGTTTACTTATTGGTTCAATTATTTATAACTCATGGCATTGCTTTCGTATATTAATATTTACAACTTACTCATAATTCAACAACCCCTATTTACGAAAACAAAGCATAATCACATTTGAGAGGTTGCTTCTAAGAATGGTGTTGCTTTCTGTCCCCAAATAAATTTCAAGGTTCTGGATGCTGTTTTATACAGCTGAAAAGAAGTCTTCTGAGATTAGCAACAATCTAACAAACTTGGAGGTTGACAAGATGGTAACTTGTAAGCCATAACTTATCTTATAAACGTAGTTGTATGAAACAGCTTTATGATTACATAAACCATAAAATCATAATATATATAAACATTAGAATAACAAAATTTAGAATTATTATATTATAATAACGTGACAGAATACCACTTCAAATATATAATTGATAGATTCAAAAGATTCCTTCACACAAGGATAGAAGAATAATAGATAAAAATAAAGATGCAAAAGAAGACAAACAAGATTTACGAAGTTTGATAATATACCTACATATATTAAATATATAAATAAAAATAAAATATATAATTTACTTCTTTTAAAAATTATGTCATATAAATTAAAAAAGAAAAAACCATACGTATAGAAAGAGATATTGACGAAGCAAGAATCTTACCAGGGATGAGTTGATTAGTTGGCTTGAATAGTTGACCTTTCTTCTAGACAAGAAGATAAGAAGGGTAAGCAACTAATAAAATAAAATGCATTATTTCAATCAAAGGAGTTGGTTGGGTTGCTCGCTTGCTGCAGATTCCTTCTATACTTATAATAAATAGATTAATAGTTAGCTTTGAAGAGTCAACTTTTAACCTGATATATAAGATTTTAATTTAATTTTTTGGTCTCAAAGTTCGTTGCACGTCGTTGTCTTTGATTTTGTGATGAAATAAATCTATGAAGCTGACTTTGATCTCTCTTATGAAACTATTTTCTGCTGGCATCAACCATAAATTTTATCGAAAAGGTCATAAAATCTGGTATGAACTTGATATCATGTGATAATGTTATCAAATCTGTACACGTAACATTTAATATTTATAATAAATATTGAATTAAATTATTAAATAGATCATATTTTATTTCTTTTACTGTTTATCCCATCGTGGACTCCATTGAATTAAATTCAGCTTATACCAAAACATCATATCACGTTCAATGGGATTCATAGGCCATAAGCTAATTAAACCAAGTCTAAAATGTCTAGTTAGGATCAACTTATATTTTATTATTATAAACGATGATTTAATAGTTGGTGCCTTCTGAATACCTTAAACAAGGATTGTTTTAGAAAAGGAAAAATCCCTTGCATTCATAAATATTTTCACAAACAAGATTTAAAAATAAAGGACTAAAAGAAGATAAAATTTAAATATATGAGATTTTATTATCAGAGAAGATATTCTATTAATCTAAGTTTATATTTATATATAAAGTATATTAGTAGTTAATAAAAAAGAATATCATAAAGGAGACATATTGTAGTAGTAAATTCCATAGAAGGTTAAGAAAACTTGATGCGTAATTATAAAAGTCTTTTGAGATTACAAAGAGAAAAAAAAAAAAGAAGCACTTATATGTCCTATAACAAAAACTATAAATTAAATGCTTGACTTTTTAGAAACAGTTTTTAAGTATTGTTATAAATTAAAACGATATTAGTTTTACATAATTAATACATTTCAACGTATCATTCTTAATCAAGAAGCAATTAATTAAAATTTCTTAAATAATCTTCAATTATATCCAAAGTATTCTTTCATAAAACCATGTTATGTTCTAAGAATATTATCTTTTTTATTTTTTAACTTTTTTTAATCTTCATTCAAAATTAAGTATTTAACTTAAAATTTTGACACTATTTGATAGCATTCATTTTTTTCTAATATAACGGTAAAATCGTTACTAAGTTGGCATGAAAAAAACTACATTTTAACTTTTTTTTTTTCCCACCAATAGATTGTAGTAAATTAAAAATTATCAAGAAGTGTGTAAAATTAAGTCAAATTTTTAAGTTACAATAATCTGATTGTCATTCGGGGTTCAATCAAGTTTGGAACTTATCCTACATCAGTTGTGCAATTGATAGATTTGTGCCTTAAAAGAGGAGGAGTTAGCCCATTCCCCATGAAGACCATTTTGAAAGACAAATTTGAGTTAGCCTAAAACGGATAATACCTCATGGGGACAAAAATACTCATGTATATGAGAAATCTGCCACCCTGTACCAACATTACTACACAACCAATGTGGGATAAACCCATACGAGTTTTACCTTGCAAGAAGAGGGGATAACACCTTTCCCATGAGGACATTTTTGAAGGACAAACCTGTGTTAGCTGAGACCAAATGCGGACAATATATCATGAGGATAAAAGCATATACCCGTCCATGCATCAACATATATTTTAGATGTTCAAGTTTTATATATGATAAAACAATTTAAATTGTTGTAGTCATTGTTGGAAAAAGAGAGATTGATTAAGAGCCTAAAATAACTTTGTCCTAGTTTAGCTCTTTATAAAATTAAAAAGGAAGAAATACTATAAAGCTAAACCATGCATGAACAAGAATTACTCTTCAATCACAAAAATATCAAAAGATTTAGAAGTGCATGTAATATATATATGAGAAAAATGAAGATCTATTCTAGTAAGCGGTTAAGCTATTTGATTCATGCAAGAGAACTCTGTATACTATTTTTTTTTTTTTTNGATTTGTTCTATGCTGAAGATTGAGTGTCACTCTGATCAAATTAAGTTTTTAAAAACAACCTGATAGTAATTGTATTATGTGGTTAACAACAATTCAAGACAATTTGAATTTAATTCTTCAATCATTATTATTAAGTTATTTTTTTGTTGCCTAATCTTGTGTCAAAATAGGAATTTCATTTGTATTCAATTTACTCTTGAGTTTTAGTAGCTTAAGTGTAGTGTATGAAGTGGGGATATGCAACTATGACATGTTTGGATGCAAAGGATAGCTGAAAGTTAATTTTGCCAAATCTCGCCCACCTGTTGCTCAAGTGAGATCAGGTAAAACCTCATACTATATAATCTCAACTTTTTTCAGATTTAAAATTATCTCTCCAAATAGACTATATTGAAAACATTTCTTCCTAGGTATTTGTGAGGCATTGAAAAATAGAGTGAGTGAGGATTTCAACTATTTTATTCATTTTGATGAATCCATTTATTGATTAATTCTTGATCATTTCTATCACTCCATCTAAATCTCATCTATTGTTCCAGAACTTAGAAATTTCTTAAAACAATGAGTGGGTTTCAGCAAGTGACAACCATAGAGCTTAATAAATCTCAGATCTAGATCTAATCCTAGCTAGTATGTTGATTTTCATTCTCTAAACACCATTCCCCTTTGCGAGATCAGAAATGGGTATATGAGTGTGTATTTCTTCAAATGAACATTATAAGCTGCATAGAGATAGGTTTTAACAAAATGATCTAGCTAAGTATACCCAGAATTCAAACACAAAAACCAACGACGAGCTAATCTAGAGTTTCTGGATGACAAATCCATGTATCAGATGTCTGAGAGTGTGGTCCTATCCTAGAGTTCCATATGAAGTGAAGAAAAAGTTGTTCTTATGAGAAGTGATTCAGAGGGAAGTACTGAATTCGTGGCTGTCTAGAGAGTTCTTAGATTATACATCAGGGGTGTCAAAGTCTACAAATATTTTATAAGAGAGTGAACCACTATTTGTAAGTCCATCTTTTTATAGTGAATTGCTTCATGGTGACGACCTATAGCCCGAAGGGTTTTTTCTCATTATGAGGTTTCCCATCATTAACAATTTTCTATGTCATTTTCTTTTCTGGTTTGTGTTAATGGTTGAATGATTATTTTAACTGTTTTGATGCTTGGATGATGATGATGAACTGTTTGGATGATCGACGTTTCTCATTATATTTCTATTCGGTTGATACAATGTTAACAATTTGTGTTTGAGCGTGTCTAGTAGCTTGTAGACTATCTTTAATGTGTTTTATATTGTCTGTTATTTTTAAGCCATGATTGATTCACTTGTTCACCCTCTTCTAGGTAAATTTGGGTCTAAAATAGTTTTCTCTATCGGTATCAAAGTTAGACCTTGATCCTTAATCTAGTTGTTTCTGTTACTAATGGATAAGAGTTAGTCATTATCTGTTCCTCCATTCTTTAATGGGAGTAACTATGCCTACTGGAAGGTTTGTATAAGAGCCTTTCTAAAATCCCTGGATGAGAGAGTTTGGTCTTGTTATGAGAAGGGATGGTCCTCTCCAGTTACTTTAGTGGATGGAGTTAGTGTTCCTAAGGATATTAGCCTATGGATTAGGGATGAACTTGCTGAGTGTAATTAGAACACTAAAAGCCTGCATGCCATCTTTGATCTCAATTAAAGAGTTTAAAAGAGTCTCTATGTATGAGAATGCTAAGGAAGCTTGGAGTATTCGTGAGACCACCATGAGTGTACTAAGATTATGAACAATTCCAAACTTCAAATGCTTACCACTAGGTTTGCAAAAATCAAAATGAGGGATAATGAGTCATTTGATGAGTTCTATGGCAACCTAAATGACATAGTGAACTTAAGCTTTAATCTAGGAGAGAGGATACCTAAGTCTAGGATTGTAAGAGAGGTCCTTAAGTCTCTTCTTGAGAGATTTAGACATTAAGTCACTGCTATTGAGGAAAGCAAAGACATAGATTAGGTTAAAATTGAAGAACTTGCAGATTCTCTCCAAACCTATAAGCTCATTTTACCTTAACCCAAAAAGAGCAAGTCCATAGCTCTAAAAACTGTCAAAGAAGAGCCTTGTCAACATTCTAAAAATAATTCCATAACTGAGGATGATATTGTATATTTTGTGAAGAAATTCAAAAAAAAATTAGAAATAAGAATAGGAATCTTGGACAGTTGAAGGGTAATGCCTCGAATCGGAAAGAAAGAAGTGGATCTAGGGAGTTTTAGAGGAACAAGTCTAGAGGTTTTAAGTGTCATAAGTGCCAAGGGTATGGACACTTCAAGGTTGAGTGTCCTAATCTTAAAGGCAAAAGGGAAGGCAATGGATGTCCTCCGTCTAATGGTGAATCTACCTCTAGTGAGAACAATGATAATTCCTCATTATCTAAGGAAAATGTAAGCTATATGGCTTTTATTTCACAAGTTGGAAATGTAAGAAATTTGGATGTTGTTAGTAAAGAGTCCTTTGAAGACACTGACTTGTATGATAATGATTCAAATGTGAAAGGTCTTTAAAAGGCCTATGATACACTTTATACGAAGTTTTTGAAAGTTTCTAAGTTCAATAAATTGATACTTAAGAAATTGAATGAAGTATAAATAAAGAGGGTAAGTCTGAATACTGAGCTTGATCAGTCGCATGTTCAAATTGATGAATTGACAATAAAAAATATCTTTATAGAAGTCAAGGTGAAACATTTGGAGAGTGGCCTAGAGGAAGCTAGAGCTCAAATTCTGACTTTCTCTAGTGGAACTCAAAAATTTGATCTCTCATGCTAGGATTAGAAAAATCACCAAGCAATAAGAAAGGATTAGGATTCCTTGAGTCTAGTTCATTAAGTCAAGTGTCAAGCAAAACTATCTTTGTTCCTGCCTTCAAGCAACTTGAGAATGTTATGTCTAAAGGTCAAAATTCTCAATTCAAACCTAAAATGAATATGAATAGGATTACACCACCAAAGAGACACTTAAATGTTCAACAATCCACTAAACCTATGTTTGTGCCTACATGTTTTGGTTGTGGTAAAGTTGGTCACATAAGATCAAACTGTTTCGAGCTCCAAAGAAAGGAAATTTTTCAAGAGAAGTTATTCTCTAATAAGAATTTTCTTGACCTTTCAAGGCTAAGGCAGTAATCTCGACGGAGATTAGGATAAGCTTTGATGAATAAAAGAAGAATTAGTAGAAATTCTCATATGTGAAGCAAATCAAACCCATTTTCAGACAAAGAAGATAAAAAAAGAAAACCATAGTGGCTAGGAAAGCCCCGGAGATTCTATGGGAAATTGGTCAAGTTAATGATTCAACCAAGCAAACTATTTTGTTAAGTCAAAAACTTGCTAATTTGAATGAATCTTCTTCTCCAAGTAGACAAATATAGGTTGTGAAGAGTAAAAGCAGTTGCAATATAGCACATGTTGCTCTTAAAGCAAGAAATGATCTCATTTGGTATCTTGACAATGGTTGTTCTAGGCATATGTGTGGTGACAAATCTTTGTTTTCTGTTTTAAAAGATCACAAACTAGAAACTGTTACCTTTGGGGATGATGGAAAGGCACCTACGTTGGGCAAAGATCATATTGAATTGTCTGGATTGCCTATTTTGAATGATGTGTTATTTGTTGATCGATTGAAAGCTAACCTATTGAGTATTAGTCAAATTTGTGATAATGAATTTGAAGTAAATTTTGTTCAAAATATGTAATTTATGTTTGATGCTAATAGTGAGTTAGTCATGAAAACAGTCAGAACATCTGACAATTACTATTGTGTGACTCTTAATTCAAATGTGTGCTCTAACAGTGCAAAAGATAACATATTTGATCTCTGGCATGAAAGACTTAGTCATATGAACTTTAAAAATCTATCTAAAATATCTAAAAAAGACTTGGTTGATGATTTGCGTAGGTTTAAGAAAGTTCAACACAGAGTTTGTGGACCATGTCAACTAGGAAAGCAAACTATGACCAGGTACAAAAAGGTTTCATATAACTTGACCAAAAGACCTATTGAATTATTACATATGGACCTCATAGGACCATCTAGAACTGAGAGCTTAAGGGGAAAGAAATACATCCTTGTTGTGGTTGATGACTTCACTAGATTCTCATGGATTGACCTTAGATTACCATCATAAGTAAGCATTGGACAGTCTAGTTTCTTTACCAAGATTTCCATAGTGGATTTGGGACACGTAAGTGCAAGGTTATAGTTTTCTTTTGAGGTATAAGATAAAGTAAGTGACATCATACGTGTACTTATTCAAGTGTAATATGTTTTGAAAAGTTAAATTGTTATATTTTGAATGGTTTTGAGTTGAATTGAATTATTTGCTGTTTTAGAAATGAAATTAAAAGATTAAAGATTTATTTATTTTACACAACTGTTTATATCCTAAAACCTTTTTTAACTAAAATAATCTTACCAAGTCAAGTTTATGAAATCAGAATATTTCCAAAATGATTTCTTAAATATTTTTGGAGATATTATTATTGAAGTATATTTATTTATGTTTAGAATTATATTAGAATGTATATTTGTAATATGACTTTGAAAATGTATTTTTACTTACTGTTTGTAGTATTCGAATACTATTCTAAACTCTGGTATCTGAACCCAGCTACGGTATTAGTGTGTACACGATTATTTGATTATTTGGTCTGGTCACTGGGAATACAGATGACAGTTATTCTGATTATTTGGTCGGTCACCGGGATTATAGGTGATACTACGTGACATAAGTATTAGAAAAAATTTATATGCTTTGATTATTATGAGTATTAGAATAATTTATATGAAATTCAAATGTTTTGATTTATTATGATACTATGTTAAGTATATATTTATTTGTAATATTGATAAACTTTGATTATATGTTTTGATTAATAAATGTTTTAAGCTATTAAATATTCATGTATAATTTTATTTACCAAGTTGACGGCTCACCCCTCTTCTCTAATATTTTACCGATTAGACTTGAAATTAAGTGATTTGGTGGTCCATTTTAATGAAGGAGTTTCTTTATTTCAGGACTTTTGAAATTTATTATTATATTTTTAATTTTTTTTTAAATGTTTTGGATTTGAAGACTTTTATTTGTCTTTCTTCGATATGTTGTACTAGACTTTCATTGTATTTGAGGAAATAATTGCAGTAAATTGTTGCTTTTTTAATGTTTGTCTATATTAGTTTTCTTTTGTATTGGTATTGTAAGGATCGGCTCATATATGTATGTATGGTTTTTATAAGCTTAGAAGGCTAATCATCATCATGCTAGAACAACAAAACAAGGGTCATAGCAATCAGATCTAAGCATTAAAAAAATAATAATAATAATTGGTAAAAATTATATAAACAACTTTGTAATCGGTAGAAAGCTCTCTATACCTTAAGGTTTTCTAAGATTTTCATAATGAAATTCTATATATTGTTCACAAGTGGGCTTGAAACTCTTGAAAAACAATTTTACAAACAACAACTGAGAGCAATATGGTAGGTTAATAGATCACAAACACAAAAACCAAATTTCTTGGTTGTAATCTACACAAACTGTGAAGGAGGAAGAACAATGAAGAATGTTTTTCCTTTGGTTCACATTTTTTAGAGAAGAAGAAAAGGTTATTAGAGTTAGAAATCATTAAGGCTTACAAATAAGAGAGAAAGTATAGTTTTTATACTTAGGGTTCCTATAAGCCCAAGCAAAATCCCTTCTATGCACTTCATTAAAAAATGAAAATAAGCCTTATGTTAAATGAGCTTAAAGGACTTGAAAGTCCAATAGAAATTTCAATTAATTAAACCCAATTTTGGGCCTCTTGCACTTGAGAAGGCTGATAAGTGTAAATTATACATATGTTTTAGACCCTTGTTACTTGAGTTTAATGTTAGTATCTTATTGTTCTTGTGTGTTTTTAGTGTTTTATGATTGGTTTTAGTGATTTTAATTTATGTTTGTGTTAGTTCAAAGATTGAGAAAGAATGATGCAAAAGGGAGTGCAATTGGTGGAGAAAACGGAAAAGCAAATCAAGAAATAACTTAAATTTTTCTGCAGGAACATGTCTCGATTTATTGGGTATAACTTCTTTGTCCAATACTGGAATGAGGTGATTCAAGTGGCATTGGAAAGCTAAGAGAAAGAGCTACAACTTTCATTATGAATTTTTTAGATTCATACCACGTCGGGTCACCGACTTTCTGGAATCTGAAAATTCTGGAGCAGAGAAACCTCGCCGGGGCGTGGTTAGGTGGAAAACGTGATTTTATTTTATTTTTTGTGATTAGGTCATGCATATTTAAAGAAAATATTTCTTTAAGTCAAGGGGGAGAAGAGAGATGGCTACAGAGAGAGAACAGGATAACAGAATTCGCACAAGTTGGAAACAATTGTGTACAACAAGATCGAGAGATCATACTACTACATCAAGATTCTTCTTTTAGTCTATTCTCTTAACTTTCTAATGTTTGCATTTAGATTTTTTGTTTGTTTTAATTTTATTACGAATTGTGTGCTAAGGCTGTGATGTAGCCTAGCCTATAGATTGTATGGATTGAATTCATTTTATTGAATTTCTAGGTTAAAATTCTGAGTGTTGATTACTATACTTAATGCTTTATACAACTGATCATTGTATAATTGATTTATAGTTATTGTGTGATATTGGGAGATATTACATAATAATTGAACCTGTAATCTCACACCATAATTTACATGCAGGATAGAAATATCTGTATGAATTGTGTAACATGAATAGAATAATTCATTAATCTTAATGTGTTTAAAGACTTTAAAATTAAGTTAGAGATAATTGAGTTAGGGTTCTCAAATAAGTCTAGGGTACTCGAGAGAGACTCATAGATAGTATTAGGAATTATTGTTTTCAGAAAATAACCTTAGAATTCAATTAAAGTAGATTCATGAGATTAATCTAAATGGTGACGGTAAAATCAAAGGTTTAACATCTTTTTATAATTGGCATTAAGATCATGTTAATTTAGTTTTTATTTAATTTCCTTAGATACAAAATCATTGAATTTTCATTATCTAAATAGTAAAAATTCTAGATAAGAACAATGTTCAATTTAATTAATCCTTGTGGGACGATAACTCAGCTTCACCGCTGTATTACTTGGAGCAATTTCGTATACTTGCGAAATTCACAACAAAGGCCCAAAAGTGTTGGATTTAATAAGCCCGAATCAAATTTGACTTATTTAAGGTATGTCTGGTTTAAGCTCCATAATCGAAATCGAAATGGGTAGAATCGGAATCAAATGACTATTCATTTCTCCTGTTTAATTCAGTATAGAATCGAAATCTGATTATTGTGGAAGTTGTTTGATTATAAAAGTCCGGAATCAAAATTAATATCAAATTTTCAAATTACTCCCTTGTAAAAATATAAATCATTGTTATCATAAAATATGAATTTTATCTTTTTTGCACTTTATTTATCTTTTTTAAAAAATATTATAACTTTTTTTTTTTAATTTATTAACCTTTTTTAAATATTATAACTTTTTATTAATCTTTTTTAAATATTATAATTTTTTTACATATTATAATTTTTTAAATTTATTAACATTTTTTTAAAAGTATATAATTTTTTAATTTATTAAACTTTTAAAAAATATTATAACTTTTTAAATTTATTACCTTTTTAAAAAATATTATACTTTTTTTAAATTTTTTTAAATTTTTTAAAATATTATAATATTTTTAATTAATTTAGCTTTTAAAAAAAATTATAACTTTTTTTTTAAAGTATAAACTAGTAAAAAATAAGTTTTTATTTTGATTCCATCCTGGAATCAAAATTGATTGATGGGAGGGTGGGGGGAAATGACTGATTTCCTTTCTTAGGGTAATGAGATTCTTATTCTCTAGTTTATTTTTTTCAATCAAACGGTAGGAATAAAAATACCTCATTCTCATTCCCATTCTTGGGTATATTTTTACCAAACCAAATGGCTCCTTAAATGAAATCAACCCATTTAATCAATTCTTAAAAAAAAAAATAAAAACCCTTTCTTCAACAAAATAACAAAAAAAACCTTAAACCGTATTTTTAATTTAATACTAGGACTATTTATAATATATCTCATTAAATTATATTTCAATATCTCAGTTATTCAATATATATAGAGATTATAATGTGCAATACGAGAGACCAAATAGATATATTTAATTTACAAGCTTCAGCAGATTAGGCCCGATACCTTTGTTAACTCATAAATATAGTGATTTAGTTGGTTAACTCTGGCCGACTCCATAGAGGATCAGAGTTGTACTCTTGAATTAAATATTCTAATTACAAGAAAACTTAATAATTTTAATCTGATTAAAATTAAAGTTATATCCATTGGGCAATATATACATAAATATTCTCATAGGACAAAGATAATTGGAGATGAGTTACATATATGATTTTACCCCTCTAATTACATCTTTACCCTTGAGACTAATTTTACATCTAATGAATAAATTAGTTTAATAAACTTACTTCATTAAACACTCGGCCAAGATTGATTACTGAAGCTTGGCTAAAACAAATCGAAACATTTTTATGGTCATGAGATGCAATAATAATCATAAAGTCATTTTTGTTTCAATCTTTAAGGAGAGGCAAATCATTATTGGGAGCTACTTCATGAATTTTCAGGGATGGTTTAGCGCAAGCTCCAATTATTTGCAAAAACGTTTGGGGAAGCATTTAATGTTAAATATTTTCCTAACCATGTTTAAGACAAGATGAAAGATGATTTTCTCAATTTGAATCAAAGGAATAATCAATGGTTAAGTATAAGGAGTAGTTCAACTCTTTATCTCGTTTTGTATCTATTGTTATTCTTAATGATACTACTAGAGCGAGACAATTCTTTGGAAGACTTCTCCCAGTGATTAAGTCCCGAATTTCTATCTTTAAGTTAAACATATATGTTGATATGGCAAATCGAGCTACGATTGCTTAGAGGTACCTTATGAAGCCTCAAAATGCAAGAGAAAATCAAAACAAGCAAAATCCTAAAATTAGTGGAGGCAATACAGGCCAAATGGGTCATGATAATATTTCTTCCAAAAAATAGAGTAACTGCAGATCTTCGATGAATAATGCAACACCTTGTGATCGTTGTGACAAAATACATTTTGGAGAATTTTTTTTTTTTTTTGGAAAACATATGCTTGTTTTGCTTGTTGTCAAATTGGGCACAAAATTAAAGATTGTCCGAAGAGGAGGAACTAGAACAATAGTATTCAGATAGAGGGAGTTAAATGAAGAAGCCAAAGACTTAAGGGTGTGTCTTTGCCATGACTAAGCAAGATGTTGATGCTTTTAATGATGTGGTATCAGATACACTGTACTTATTTTCTAAAGAGCCTAAAGTATTATTTAATTCAGGTGCTACACATTCCTTTATATATGATGCTTTTACTTATCACGAGAGGAAAATGGTTGAACCTTTTGATTGTTAGTTATCAATTGCTACTCTTTTAGGTAATTATATATTGATTGGTTGTGCTTTCAAATCTAGTATTGTTGTTTCAATGTTCTAGATTTCCTTGTAGATCTCTTACCTTTAGAGATACATGACTTTGATATTGTTTTGGGAATGAATTGGTTAGCAACCTAATATACTAGCCTAGACTGTGATACTAAAGAAGTTATTTTTCATATCTCTGGAGAACTGGAGTTTCGTTTTTGTGGGACACGAAATTTATGTAAAGGTTTAGTTTCATGAATTAAACTAGGAAGATGTTAATGAAAAGGTGTGAAGGCTTTGTGACTTGTGTTAATGTTGACAAGAAAGATGAGATTTCCTTTAATGATATTTCTATAGTTAGAGAATTCCCTAATGTTTTCCCGAAGGATGTTCACGACATGCCTCTAGATTAAGAAGTAGAGTTTGTTATTCACTTGTTACCTGGTACGTCACCCATTTCTAAAACACCCTATCAAATAGAATCGTTGGATTTGAAGGAGTTGAAAATGCAATTACAAGAACTGGTTGATTAAGGATTTCATTCATTTTCGTTTATCTCCTTGGGGTGCTCCGATGTTATGTGTTAAAAAGAAGGATAGATCGATGCGCTTGTGTATTGATTGCCAGGGGTTGAACCAAGTCACTATTAAAAACATATATACCCTCCCTAGAGCTGATAATCTTTTTAACCAACTATAGGGTACAGTTGTATTTTTTAGGATTGATTTACGATTGAGATATCATCAATTGGTGGTCAAGAAAGAAGATGTGTCGAAGACAACATTTTGAACTCAGTATGGTCATTATGAGTTCTTAGTCAAGCCATTTGATTTAACAAATGCTCTGTAGCCTCATAGATTTGATGAATAGGGTTTTTCAACCTTATTTAGATCAATTGTCATTGTATTTATT
Source organism: Bursera cuneata (assembly GCA_026212285.1). Classification (NCBI taxonomy): domain Eukaryota; kingdom Viridiplantae; phylum Streptophyta; class Magnoliopsida; order Sapindales; family Burseraceae; genus Bursera; species Bursera cuneata. The sequence goes on along the minus strand of JANLJB010001773.1, from coordinate 4,063 downwards.
GATGACATCTTGATGTACCCTAAAAGTAAAGAAGTGCATGAAAAACACTTAGATATTGTATTACAAACTCTTCGAGAAAATAAGTTTTATACGAAGCCTAAGAAATGTGAATTTTGGCTTAGTAGGGTGGCTTTTCTTCGGCATGTAGTGAGTGATGGTGGATTTTATGTCTTACAAAGGTGGAAACTATTATGAGTTGGAGTAGGCCCACTAATATTACGGAAGTGAGAAGTTTTCGTAGGTTAGTAGGTTACTATCAACATCTTATCAATGGTTCATCTTATCAATGGTTTTTCTAGCATTGCAATTCCATTAACTCAATTGACAAGAAGATGCCAAATTTGAGTGGAACGGAGAATGTGAGAAAAGTTTCGTAGAACTCAAGAGTAGACTAGTATTTGCACTAGTTCTTACTATTCCTTATAGTTGTGGTAAATATGTCATTTTCAGTGATGCTTCTAAGAAAGGTATAGGCTGTGTTTTAATGCAAAATGGGAATGAATAGAGCTATCTGACTTATGACTTGGAGTTGGCTTTTGTAGTTTTTAAGTTAAAAATTTGGAGAAGTTACTTATATGGCAACACTTGTGAAATTTTAATAGATCATAAAATTCTAAAATATTTGTTCACTGAAAAAAAGCTAAACTTAAGGCAGAGAAAGTGGTTTTAACTAGTGAAAGGTTATGATCATTCAATAAATTATCATCTTGGTAAGGCAAATTTGGTAGTAGATGAACTTCGCATAAAGTCATCTAGTGGTATGGCTTATTTGATAACTATTCAAAATCATATTTGTCAAGATCCTACGTGATGAGGCATTGAAGTTTTGATGCATGGACAAGTTAATCTCTTGTCACACTTGAAGGTCCACCTAAACTTATTGACAAAATTAAGATAGCCCAAAAAGAAGACTCAATATTAGTTACAATTTATGAAGAAATGAAGGAAGGTAGTAGACCAGAATTCAAATTATTTGATAAGAAGTTACTATGGTATAAGACACGACTTTGTGAATCGAATGATGATGGATTGAGAGAAGAAATTTTATGAGAGGCTCACGAATCTGTTTATAGTGCTCACCTAGCAATATTAAAATATACTGTGATTTAAAGAATAATTATTGGTGGAAGATCTGATAGATTACTACTCATGACCATGCAATTAGGCTTGAAATAAAAAAGATTTATGTAAGAAATACGCACATAATCCTTTGCTATATGGTTGAACTTTGTGACCTTAAATCCTTAAATTTTGGCCACCAATAACCTACACAAAATTAACACAGCATAAGTACTCCTAACTCTTTGAAATTGAATAATCTTGCCAAAGATTTTTGTGTAAGTTGAAAGCAAAACACAAAGGAGAATAGAGAGAGCAATTTGGCAATGTGCTTGGACAAGTGAGAGAAGATATTTTGTTCACATATCTTTTAATGCATATAGATGCATACAAGCAATATGGAATGAGCATTTACACTCAAGACAATTCAACAATAAATGTTGAATTTTCCTAGCCAAGTTAATTCCAAAAAATCCATGGCTAAGTAAAATAATATGGCATATTCCTAGAATATTCTTTTGTGTAATCTCATATTAATCTATAAGCTTTGATTCTTCTCTTTTTAGTCCTTGGGCTTAATGGGCTTGGATTTGATTGCATTTAAATGGATGTAAGCCCATTTCAAATGTCCAAGCCCAAAACAATTTAGTGATCCAATCTACTAAATTGACCATGTATCTTTTAAGCTCATTTGTAAATAGTATAAAAAAAATACTATTTATGGATCACTATTCACCCTAGGTGAAAAATGCTCTCGTAACTCCTATTTCAATTCGTTATCGGAACGTCGTCAGAGTACGGCCCATTTGACTTTTGGATATGTTGGCCATAAATCCTCATGCATGGACCATCCATATTCTCGTATACCAAGTTACGAGCCTATGATTTACTAGGTATGGTTGGCTTCTAGCAAAGCACTAAGCCTCTAAATTCTTTGAAAGTGTGTGTAAAGTTACGTAACCATTTCCAGGTGTAGTTCTATGTAATTCAATCCTATACCAAATGTCATGTACATGGTCTAGAGATGAAATGTGTCTTCCCTAATAACGACGATTAATTAGGATTCTCGTTTTACTATAATTCTTATTTACAAGCCGTGTTTGAGGACAATCCTCATCACTCTCTCGGATGCCAGTTATGCAATGACTAATCGCCATTGAATCTAGTGTGATATCATCTCCATATACCTGGAGTGACATGTCCTATCTCGACATTACATCCACTCCTAAATAGGTCACAGTATACCCGATTACAAGTGTATGTGAAACTCTTGAGGATTCCAGACACCAAGTATCAAAGTGTACCGATCTCTATATGAGATGGCCATGTAAGTCTCAGGTCTAAGGATTACTTACACCTACCTTGAGCAGACCTCCCATAGACACGTAAGTAATATACCAATGGGATTTCATATCGAGTTGTGTCCAGTGAATCTGTTATTGTCTTTAAACAGTTAACACTGTTCACTTCTATACTTGCATAAGTATCTAATATTTAGATACGTAAGAATCATACTATTATACTTTACAACCAGTACAAGTGTAATACTATTCTATCCGTACTGTGGATGTCCTGTCTCGATAGTACTTCGACCAAGGATACTTTAATGATGTTATATTATTTGACATAATTTCTATCTCACATCTAAATTATTCATATACACATCATAAGGACATTTATCATAAAATACATAAATATAATCCAATTACAAGAAATGATAAAGAACATGCAATTTCCTTTATTACATAAATCAAAATGTATAATATACAAAATATATTTAAATGTGATGTTTTGGGACACAAATAGTTTAACAATCTCCCACTTGGCCTAGAGCCAATCACCTACGTATCTAATATCTGATTTATATATACGTCGTCATGCTTTTGCTGAAATAGTGCTTTCATTAGTGGATCAACAACTTTGTTATCTAATGACACTTTCTTAATCCTGACATTACCTCTGTGTATAATCTCTTTGATCAAGTGATATCATCTCAGATTATTTATATACACATCATAAGGATATTTATCATATAATACATAAATGTAATCCAATTACAAGAAATGATAAAGAACATGCAATTTCCTTTATTACATAAATCAAAATATATAATANTACAAAATATATTTAAATGTGATGTTTTGGGACACAAATAGTTTAACAATCTCCCACTTGGCCTAGAGCCAATCACCTATGTATCTAATACCTGATTTATATATATATCGTCATGCTTTTGCTGAAATAGTGCTTTCATTAGTGGATCAACAACTTTGTTATCCAATGACACTTTCTTAATCCTGACATTACCTCTGTGTATAATCTCTTTGATCAAGTGATATCATCTCAGAATATGTTTGGATCTTTGATAATACTTTTGTTCCTTCACCTGTGTTATGGCCCCATTATTGTCACAATACAAAGCAATGGGCTTTGCTACAGAAGAAACGACACCAAGTCCAATGAGGAACTTGCGGATCCAAATAGTCTCTTTCACTGCTTCAACAGTTGCTATATACTTAGCTTCTGTCATTTAGTCAGCTACAGTGTCTTGCTTGGACCTTTTCCAGCATACTGTACCACTGTTCAAATAGAAAAGATATCCTGACTGAGATTTGTGATCATCTTTATCCCATATATTAAGAACGTATCCTTAGTTCTCCTCAAGTACTTTAGGATGTTCTTAATAGTAAGCATCTGGCTCAGCTTGATATCTGCTATACATGCTCAAAGCATAAGTAACATCAGGCTGCGTACATATCATGGCATACATGACTGAACCGGCAGCAGAAGCATATGGAATCTGATTTATCCTTTCTTTGTCTTCTTTCTTTTTAGGAGACAATTCCTTAGAAAGAGAGATGTCATTCGACATTGGAATGAGTCCTCTCGTAGACCCTTTTATGTTGTATCTCTTTAACACTTTATCGAAGTATATGCTTTGGGAAAGCCCCAATAGCCTTTTAGATCTACCCCAGTCGATCTTTATTCTCAAAATATAGGCTGC
>JANLJB010001772.1:0-14657 GCA_026212285.1 Bursera cuneata | reverse complement strand
AAAGAAAGGTGGTTGGTCTCCATTAAGAGAAAAAGAGGGAAGACTATCTTTCTTCTTCCATGAGTGTTCATTGTCTCTCTCTATCATAAGTGTTCATCACCTATCTAGCACCATGAGTGCTCACTATCTCTCTTCCACCAAAAGTACTAACCATTTATCTAGCAACATCGATGCCTTCTATCTCTCTACCTCCTTTAAACTAGCTTCAGACGCATAGCTAGTGTGCTTGATTTCATGTCTTTCTCTTTATTTCTCACCATATAAAGCGATCCCTTTACTAACTTTAGTGTTAGAGGGTTATCGCCGATGAGAGACCTGACACCTTCATGACTTTTTTTTTCCCGTATAGCTTTGAACCAATAATTGAATCTACTGAAGCCTCATCAAAAGTTTGGAAGCTAGAGGAGAGAGAGAAGGCTCCTAGAGTTCGCCTACCAAGTTGCCTCCTTTATCCTATTGAGGTGCCTCCATATCCTACCAAGGTGCCTCCCTTAGCCTATTGAGGTGCCTTCATATCCTATTGAGGTACAACTGAGCTCCCAGCTTACCGAGGTTCTATCCTCTCCATGGCCTACTGAGATGCTACCCTCTTTATACCCTATAGAGATGTCGCCTTCTCCACGGCCTATCGAGATGCCACCCTCTCCACGGCCTACTAAGATGCCCCCCTCTCCATGGCCCACCTAGATGCCATCCTCTTCATTGCCTACCAAAAGTCCAACTTCTCCACAGCCTATCGATATGCAGCTCTCTCACATCCTACCAAGTTCCATTATAAAGAAGCACTGTGATAGTCCGTTAGTAACCGCTCCTTATGGGCACTCCAATCATCTCCTTCAAGCATCTCCTACATGTGTCTTCTACATAGTGAATGTGATTTTTACACATCAACACCAATAATATTTCACAATTCATATCACTACATATTAGAATAAGTGATAAATATTATGTATTAAAAAATAAAATAAGAGATATTAGTTAGATAATGGGTATCTTAGATACACATATAAAATATCCTAATTAAATATATGAAACATCTTTTTTATTATGAATTTATTTTGGATTGGATCGATTTTATTGGATTTTCATTAGGAAATCTAACATCCAATTCAATTACACTGGATTTTAGAAAATTGAATTCAATCAATCAAGTGATTGAAACAAATCAAAATTGAGTAAATATCACTTAGTATCTTAGGTTTTGCCTTAATTTAACTGATCAGACAATACTTTTGCATTTATTCTTCTGTGTCCTCTTTATGTTTTATGAAATTCATTCTTTAATCCCCTAACCTTTAACACCATTAGTTTTGAATAACATTGCATGCCTATAATAATATTTTAACTATTTTTTTTTAAGTAAATATCACCCACTACCCTTAAGTTTTGGTTAAATATCATTCAAATGAAACTTTTGGTTTTATTCATCTACGTTCCCTCTACATTTTATAAAATTAATTAATCATATCCTTGATCCCTAACTTTGCTAGAACTATATATCCATTAAAAACCAAATAAATCTTTATACATAGCGTTAATGTAGTATTGGATTAGTTTTTAGTGGTTTTGTTTTCTTCACCTTAGATACTATAAGAAGCACTGCCTTCTCCATTAATAAACCATTAGTAAATAGAGAAATATTATTTATTTATTTATTTAAACACATCCTTTATTATCTACTTTATCAATTTATCTCATTAAACTTGTAATGTATTATAAGAAGAGATAAAAAGATCTGATAGTATAAACCTTAACAAACCATATGTTGTAGATAATTGGAAAATTAATAATGTAAATTATCATTAATTTAAAAAAATTATGCAATTTCTTTTATATATATTAGGAGTATTTTGTGCTTTTGTTTAGTAGATTAACCAAAATAATTTAATATTAGTTATCAAGTATATAGGTCATTTTACTCATATATCTTTCTTTATTTAGTTATAAATGTTTTACATACTATTATGAGGGTATATAAGTAATTATGCTTTAATAGGATAGTCAAACTCATATTGACTTATGTTTTCATCAATTAAAGACTTAGTTGATAAATTTCTAAAAAGTTAAAGATTATAAAAATGAATAAAGGTAATGATATTAAAATAAAACCTAGGGATAGTAAGTGATATTTACTCTTTGATGAAAAATTAATCACATAGTCTTTATACTTTGTTAATAGGGGTAAAATAATAAATTTGTTGTTATATGGGGATTAAACAGATGTTGACTAATAAAGTTTGTTAGTGAAGGGCTTGATAAAAATTTCTTGAAAATATAAAGATGGCAGAAGAGATAAATGATAAAAGTTTCATTGAAGTTAAATAAAGGAAAAACCCAAAGGTGGTCAGTAATATTTACTAAATCAAAATTGGGTTGGTTTGGATTCGATTGGTCGGTTTGATTGAATTTGATTGGATTTTGAACACTCCTATTCAAGATGTCACCTAATCGATTTCCAATATTGAGACATCGACTATAAAACTCTGACTCCTTGGTCTTCCTCTATCCAACCATATCTTCACTTATTTTTTCCAATATCATCATGGATGGTTATTGAAAATGGTAAACTTGGTTAAGTTGAGAAAAAAAAAATAGTACTAAAAACTAAAAAAAAAAAAACTGAAACTTTAATTACTACTATTCAAATGACAAAATATTCATGATTAAAAGGTATCTTAACATGTCCTTAAAGTTTTAATGTATGTCATAAGGACATATATTAAGATTACTCTTTAATTATTTCATTGTTATAATAAAAAGATAGTTATCCTCAATAAAAATAACTTAAGGGGGTGTATTCAATTAAGATTTTTAAAGAATTTTTACAAGTGAATAACTTTTATAAAATTATAGATTTCTAATAACTTTTATAAAATTTTTCATAATTATGAAAGACTTTTATAGAATTTTATTTTAATGATTTTCATAGATATTTGTAGAATTTTATTGAGATATGGATAAATATTATAGACTTTTAATAAGAGATTGATAAATTTTTATAAATTTTAAATAATATAATATATATTTTCATAAATAAATAGATAAATCTATTAATCATCTTAATTAGATAAATAGATAACTAAAATATAAATTTAAAAAAAATATATCAATATTTATTAACATCGATGTAATAATAAATTTTTATTATTTATTATTATTAATTTATAAGTTAAACCCTCCTCAGGTGATGAGATTACAATTAGATAAAATTGGAGCGGTAATTTCGTTAAATGGAGGTAGCGGTTCAACGTTTGGACTAGCCTTATTAAAATTGAAGAAGGGGCCGGTCAGAGTCAGGGCAAAAGCAGAAGGGGTAAAAAGAAAGAAGCAACGGTGGTGTACTTCTCAAGTGTACGTCATCCTGTGACGTGGCGCCAATAGAGAAAAGGAATCAAGGTGCCCGCCCATTTTAAAAAAGAATTTTATCGCTGTTTGCGTTGGCCCCTGATTTCAATGAAACAAATAAACTATTGCTTTGCTTTAACATATTACACTTATTAGAAATAATAATTATAAAATTAAATAAATAAACTTGCGAATAGCAATTGTAGTTCCAGGTAAATCAATCTTTATCAGAAGTTTCTGTAATAGTAAAGATATTATTACGATTGTTTGTTGTTGTTGTTTGTGTTTTTTTTTTTAAGAAAATATTTTACATTTATGTTATCATATTTATTTTTAATTTTAATTTTTGTAGTATTTGATTTTTATATGCACGTGTAAAGTATGATTAGCATTACGTTTTTGTAGTTGATCTAACGTAAGTAGGTCTGGTGTTGTTTTTTACACGTATCGGATGTGGTATTTCATTTTTTTGTTTCAATTTTAATTATTTATTGTTGTTATGGGTAAAAGTTAAACTCGTTTAATGAAAATACAATAAATTGTCTGATGCATGATTAAGTGGCTACAATAATAGGCTGAGGTTATGGAAGAGACGTGATTCCTTTGAACTCTTTTTATTATTATTATTATTATTATTATTATTATGGTTTGGGAAATCGTAAACTGATTTGTGTTGGTGATGTTGGGAAATCGTAAAATTGGTTTGTGTTAGTGATGCGATGGCTATACAGGCAATTGTTAAATTTTGTAAATATTACTGCATGTAACGATGTTGTTGCAGAGTTCTGCTTCAAGTTCGGTTGATGCATCCATGTCTTTTGCCTCGAGTAACGCGGATCAAGACTTACTGCAAGATATTTTTCTACCTCGAGTAACGCGGATCAAGACTTACTGCAAGATATTTTTCTATTTTTTTCTCAGTAAAACTTGAAAGTCTTCTAAAATTATAACAAATAGTAAAAAAAATTATGAAATCTATTATTTATATCTTCCACTAAAAGTTTATAAAAGTCTTATATATAAAAACATTTATAAAAATTATTAAATTTTTGAATATCATATGACTTTTATAAACTTTTAAAAAGTATTGATTGAACACTCTAAAACTTTTACAGATTTTTTAAAGTCTTTATGTTGAATACCTTATGATTTTTATAGAATATTTAAAAATGTATAAAAATCTAAATTGAATATACCCTCTTTAATTTTATCCCAATTTACCATACTTATGTGTGGATGACAATATATTTATACTAAAAGACGAGTAAAATATATGGTCATCAAACCACCTTAATACTTGTCATATTTGGATACTAAATATACCATATATGCTATAAAAATCAATTAATATTGTCGAAAATAAATATATTTCTTGTGGGTGAAAAAGGTAGGTGACTTAATGTAATACTTAATGACCATATCTAACATATTAATTGAAGCTTATTTTATTTTCTCATTAACACCTATAAATTCAATCTTATTCATGAACACGAATGTGCTAATTGATCTTCAGCATTGTTAAAGAGAAAGATCGAGAGAGGAGAAGCATCATGACGAGGTCAAGAGTTGTCCTTCCAATGATTTTATGTGTTCTTCTACTCAACTCTCTCGCCATGATTCAAGGTATATAAGTATATACATTCATTTTAAATCTTTATGTATATGTTTCTTCATTTAATTTCTCCACTGTACTAAGAAGTTCTAAAATATTTTCACTTTATATGAGTGTGTGTAGGGGAGCTCGAATGGTGCCCAAAAAATACGACATTTATAGGCAGTTGTGGCAGCAGTGGTTCTACATATCAACCTTCTCCGTGCCTTCTTGACTTTTTGGGAAGATATGGGGCAAGTAGCATGCCTCGGAATTGCACTTGTTCAGCTTCAGGATCTGCAGAGCATCCAAAACGCAACTGCCGTTGCCTAGTTCTTTGTTCCTGAAGTGTGTGTATGCATGTATTATCACCATTTTAGGTTGATTGCTGTAAAATCTTTTGATTACAATAATATCATGCAGCACTATTTGAGAATAATTAAAAATAATAAAATTAATTAATTTTGAGTTTGCATAATGAAATATTGCTTGTTAATTCTATGGTACAATGCTGATTTTAGCTTCAATTTTGAGTTTGCATAATGAAATATCGCTTGTTAATTCTCTACTACAATGCTGATTTAAGCGTCTTTTTTTTTTTATTGTTGTTCCCATGTAAATTGACTTAGTGGAAAAACAAAAAAAGAATAATAATAAATTAATTAATTTAGTTACAAGAAGAATTAAATTGTTATAGAAGGAATGAATTAAATATAATATTTATGTTGGGCTTATAATGAGATATTTAAACTCAATAAGCAAAATTAGAAAAAGTAGAAAATATAACGCAATAATTTAACGTGCTTCAACTTCAACCCTATATTCATGGAACAACTCTAAAATAAACTTCTACTATAAAATATTGGGATTACAAAGTACAAAACCTCCCAAGAGAACCGTGAGTAACACAACTCTATACCCTTTTGTCACTTAAGTACTTCAAACTTCTAATATGGAGACAACTAGTGACAAGCCTTAGAAAAGAATCTTACTCTCTCTTTTCTCTCTACTACTTGTAATTTAGTATATGGCTATCACTTAGAAGTCTATATGAATAGGCCTAAAACCTTTGTGTAAGGTGTATTCCTACTATGATAAGGAATACTTATTTGTAAGTATTTATCCTTTTAATAAATAGTTTCCTAGTCCCAACAACTAATTCAAAGTTGGATTCCTATTCTAATTAGGATGCTAATTTCCTAATTTATTAATTAATCATCAATCCATCATGGATTGGAAGTCCTAATTCTATTAGGACTTTAATACTCTCCCCCTGCAATCTATGAGAGAGGAATACCTTTAAGAACTTCATCACTTGTAACTCATACTTGCCACTCGGATGCAATATTCAAGCTTTTGCTTTGGAATAATCTTGGCCATTATGTGAGAAGCGTCATTTTCTTTATGTGAATCTTCTTTAGTTGTAACAACTGATTGTCAACCATTTCATGTATCTTGTGGAATCTCCAACTCTTGGAGAAAACTCTTAATCGATAATATCTATTTGCTTGCCTCAGTGATAGCAATGCACTCTGCCTCAGTAGTAAACAAAACAACACATTTTTGCAATTTGGTTTGCCAAGATACAACTCCCCTTGCAAAAGTAAACAGGTATCTTGAGGTAAATTTCCTATTATCAAGGACACATGCCATGTCGACACCTATAAAAGCTTTCAAGATTGGTTTGGAATCTACAAATCTTAAGCACAATTTTGAACTTCCCTTATGGTATCTGAAGATTCACTTGACTACTTCTTAATATTCTTTTCCTATATTTGAAAGAAATCTACTAACTACTCCCACTACATAAGCTATGTCTGGTCGTATGCTTACCATAGCATACATAAAACTATCGTATATAGAGGAGTAAGGTATGACCAAGAGCTGTTCCTTTTCTTTTTCAGTAGAAGGAAATAACTACTTACTAAGCTTGAAATGATTTGCCAAGGGTTAACTAACTGGCTTAGCTCTTTCCATATTGAACCTTTCGAGCACTCATTCAATATATTTCTCTTATAATAACCAAAGCCTTCTAGCTTTTCTATCTCAAATAATTTGCATCCCTAAAATTTGTTTGGCTAGCCCCAAGTCCTTCATGTTGAAGGTTTTAAATAATTCTTTCTTTAGTTGGCAAGTATGTTTGATGTTTTGGTCCACAATCAACATATCATCAACATAAAGTAACAAAATAATGAAATCATTGCCAAAGAATTGTCTGATATAAACACATGGGTTAAAAAAGAAAAAAATTTATCCATGACTCACTATTAAAGAGTTGAACTTGTTGTATCATTGTCATGGTGGTTGCTTTAACCCATATAAGCTTTTTTTTTAACTTGCAAACAATGTTTTTTTTCCTTTTACTACAAACCCTACTGGTTGTTCTATGTATATTTCTTTTTCAATATCCCTATGAAGAAATGCAATATTTATGTCTAGTTGCTCTATTTCAAGATTCAGATTGATTACCACTCAAAATAACTAGGACAGAAGTCATTTTTCACAACTGGTGAAAAGATTTCCTCAAAATCAATTCTTTTATTTTGCCTAAATCCTATGACCAGATTCTCATTACAATCCCTCTTCAACTTTAATACCCATTTATTCTTGAGAGTCTTTCTTTCTTTTAGAAGTTTTATCAACTCATAGGTATTATTTTTTAATAGAGAGTTCATCTTAGACTCTATTGCTTTCATCCAATTCTTGCAATCTTTATGAGTTATAGCTTTCGCTCATAGCTCTAGGGCTCCCCTTCATCAGTCAAGAAAATGTACTCAGAGGTGGGATATCTAGTGGATAGCTTTATTTCTCTTTTAGACCTTCTTAATTGAGTCTCTTCAATCACTTGCAAAATTGGTTTCTTCCTCTTATTAACATCTTCAGGTACTAATGTCACATCATCAACAATATTATCCTAACCTTCTTCTTTGTCAACTTATTCTTTTTCATCATTATCTCGCTATACTTTTTCATTAGTAGCTTATTGTATTGGCAATGGAATAGGAGTAAGATCAACAATACCCTCATTTGAGATTTTTGATTGAGTGGATTTATCAATATCCACCATTGTCTGATCTTCTTGAAATATCACATCTCTACTCCTTATTAACTTCCTCTTTTTTGGATCCCATAGTCTATAACCAAACTCATTATCTCTATAACCCACAAAAATATATGGAGTGGCTAGCTTTGATCTCTACTTCTTGGGTACATGTACAAAAGGTTTACACCCAAATACCTTTAGGTGTGAGTTGGAAACATCCTTATAATTCCATTCTTCTTTAGGAACTTCAAAGTTCAATGTTGCCGATGGAGATCTATTTATGAGATAACATGTTGTGTAAACTTCAGCCCAAAAGGATTTAGTTAGCTTAGTCGTCTACAACATATATATGGTTTTCTCAATAATAGTGCGATTCATTCTTTCAACAACACCATTGTGTTGTGGAGTGGCAAGAACTATCTTTTTTTTCCTTATACCATGTGTAGAATAATAATTTCTGAATTGAGATGTATATTGACTCTACTTTAAATATGTGTGCAATTTAGACTCTCAAATATAGGACTGTCAAGTTAAAATACAAAGACAGTGAGTCCAGGATTGATTACTCAAGGAAAATATGTCAAAGCAAACAATAGCGAATGGAAATCAACTAATGAATATTAACAATGATGAATTGAAATCTACGTACATGTAAAGAATTGGAATATTTACAAATGGATGATTGGATAGGCAAAAACATAAAATAAAGAATTGAATTCACCAAACATAATTAAAATAACAAAATTTAAGACATAAAAGTAAAGGAAAGTAATAAATAGCACTCGAATTGAAAGAAAGCTATAAATGACATGCAAAAAATAGGGGTGGAGTCAAGTTAGGTTGGGTTTTACCGAACCCGACGTTGACCTGAAACCCGACGGGTCAAGTTTAGACGGGTCTAGGTTTCGAGTAGGTCAAACTTGGTTGACTTTTCGGTTCGGGTCGGATCTAGATCAGATTTTTTAATGTAATAAATAAATATTTTTAGAAAATATACCTGAACTGAATTGTGGCTTAGCGGTAAGTGTACGGATGGGGTTTTGGTATATTTGTGTGATGGGTTCGAATCCCCTCATTCCAAATTTTGTCAAAAGTTTAAATCTTTATTATGCAATAAATAAAATATTTTACATAATTATGCTAAAAGGGTTGTAGCCCAGTGGTGAACTTATGAAAGTTGTGTAATAGGGATCAGGTTCGAATAGCACTCACGCCAAAATTTTTAGAAAATACTATTCTCCATGTCGGGTCAGGTTTTCGGGTTTGGTATAAAGACCTGATGAAGACCTAAAACCCGACGGGTCGAAGACCCATGACTCGAAGTTAGGTTTTCAAAGTAAGAGACCCAAAAAAACACCTGAAATTTTTGGTCGGGTCAGGTTCGGGTCAACCCGACGGGTTCGTTTTTAATGCCTACCCCTAGCAAAAAGGAAAGGAAAACTCAAAGAGGCATTTTAACAAACACCTAAGCTACAGGTTTCACTCATCTATGATTTACATATTGTTTAAGTGATATTTTCCTCAATACACAACCATTAACATACGTCATGGGTTAATAATTGGAAAATCTAACATTTAACACCAACCAATGAAAAAATCAAAGGTATCTCACAAGATCATCAAGTAAAACCCATAATATCAATTATGGAAAACAAATCCAACTAAGCATGCAATGTGCCAAACATGTCTAAAATGAATCAAAAACAAGATCAAAGCATTCCAAAGTGCTATTTAAAGATTAAACAAGAATCAAAAGTAAGATTAAATATTAAAATTGAAAAATATCAATTATACAACTCAAATCCATAAATGGATTAATCCCTAAACATAGGCTGGTTAATTAGCCAAGCATAAAGAAGGATTAAGAGGAAATTAACAAGAATCTATAGCAACACAAAGGAAAAAACATAAAGAAATGAAAATTCTAAGTTCAAGCCTCTTCATTTGAAAACTTAGGTTTCCAAGAATGAAAATTTATTTTTTATAATGGTGGAAAACAAGTGGCAATTTTATAAATTTAAGTGCAAAATAGTGAGTAGACATTGAGGCATCAACTTTTAGTGCTAGGGCACTCACATTCTATCCAAGCAGCACCGGGGCATCCAATCTAAAGCTCGAGGCATCTAGCTTCCATCTTCTCAAAATACAGGTTGTTAGCATCTAGACGTCAGAGCTTCAGCTTTTTGGTACCCTAGCACTCTGATTCGAAAAATGACATGAACATAAAAATCGTGGCTCTATCTCCTAGATTTCCAACATCACAAGAATCATCATATTTTGATATTTTATGAGAAAGTTATGCCCAAAATACCGAAAGATATTCATAAAAATCTATATTATCTAGCCCTTAATTGCATCTCTTGGCTTCCATATTTGCCTTACATTATGCAAACATAATTGATATTAATTTAAACACAAAATATGAAATTTAACACATGAGATAGGTTAGCAATCAACTGACCTTTATTTGACAAATTTCAGTGTATAATTAGTAACTTAACAATATAATCAAAGTAAAACACATATTTTGAGCCAGTTAATTATGTACTTTTGACACATAATCATATATTCACCTTTATTATCCGTAAAAAAACACTTTAGAAATTTTCTTACTTCCTTTTCAACCTCGGCATGAAATTGTTTGAAATTCTGAATGGCTTTTTCTTTCGATTTCAAGAGAAATGCCCAAACCTTTCTNTAAAGCATTATCAATATAAGTAACAAAATATCCCCAAAAGAGTCATCTATGGGACCACATACATTAGAATATACCAAATCTAATATGCTTGGTTTCTTTTTGGAAGAAGAATTTAAAGAAACTTTATGTTGCTTCCCAAATAAACAATCATCACAAAGGTTTATGGACTCACCTTTGGAAAAAAGAATAAGAATCTTTTTTGCCAAAATTTACAAACCATTCTCATTTTGATATCCAATCCATTTGTGCCAAAAGTCTATAGAGTTATCTTTTGTGACGCCCCGATATCCCTTATTCAGGAATCCCGAGAGTCAGTCATGCAAATGAAATGAATTAAAATATAAGTAATGCAAGAGTTTAAAATATATNATATTGTAAAATAAGTATAAGTTTACATAATAGTCAAAATATCTTTTACAAATGAGTTCAAATACAAAATAGATGTCATGGGTATTTCTAGTAGTTCAAGTGGTACTCATCTTGAACTGAGATACTCTTTGAGGTCTCAGGTTTGAGCGTGGGGGACGCGTTCCAGTGGGGAGCAAATCCTTGAGGCCTTAGCCCAGTGGAGGGCGGGCTAGAGAGGACAATACGTTGAGGGGGTATGCCCAGTGATGGGTGGATCCTGGCCTACCGATAAGGCTGGATGAGCCATAGGACAACAGGGTAGTCAAAAGGCAGAAGAAGGCCTGGACCAGCTAGTGGGCCCAAGTGAGCGCCACTGGGGATTCCACATCTTTTGTCACATTTAACTATTTCTTTTGTACCTTTACTTGTGCCTTGTACAAGGTAGGACTTGCTTTTCCTTAAGCAACTATCATTGACCCTCTCATTAACTCTTATTTCTTATTCCCAAAAAATAACTTTCAAAATCATGTCTATCTAGGTTGAATCTAGACATTAAATTGAGGCATAGAGTAGTAACATGGCTTACATCTTGCATCGAACATTAGTTTCTATATGNTATATCACCTATTCCTACAATCTTGGAATCACTAGTGTTTCCCATCTTCACCATACTAAAGTTGCCAATTTTGTACATGGTAAACAATTCCAAGTTAGGAGTAGCATGATAGGATGCGACTGCACCGACAACCCGTTCAACAATTTGGTTATCTATATGTAGGCATTTTTCTTCTATAGATGAGAGAATATCTTCTTCTTCTTTAGATATGGTTGAAGTGATATTCTTGTTGTCATCCTTCTAATTACCCTCATTTTGCTATCTTTTCCATATTTGGAATTGTTTCTTCATCTATCCTTCATTGCCATAATGGTAAAACTTTCCTTTAATTCTTAACCTAGACCAGTTTTGAGACTTTCCTTGAAATTTCTGCCATTTATTCTTACTTCTTCCGTTATTCTCAATGACACAGGCTTGTGTACTATCTGTTTCTAAAACCTTTCTTCTTGTTTCTTTGTTAAACGTGCAATTTTTAATGATTTATGTAAATAGTACACCATTAGGAGTAGAATTACTAACAATTACTATGAAGGTCTCCCAACTGTCTGGCAAGGAGCTTAGTAACATCAAAGCTTGTAGCCCATCGTCAATCTTCATGTTCATGGTAGCCAATTGATTGATTATACTTTAGAGGTTATTCAAGTGTTCAATTGTACTAACACCTTCGTTATACTTCACATTGTTTAGCTCTTTAAATAAAATGTTTTCTTTGTAGCGGTTTCTTCTAAAACAAGGATTCTAACTCTGTCCAAAGAGCTTGACCATTGTTTTTGTTAGACTTATGGTAAAAAACTCTATCATCCATCCATTGCCTAATTGTACCAATCATTTTCCTATTGCACTTTACCTAATCTTTATTATCCATATCATTCGGTCTAGCTTGTTCTCCTACCATATGCTTATGAAGATCTTACTAGTAGATAATTTCCTCTATTCTTGGCTTCGAAGTTACCCAGTTGGAGTTGTTGAGTTTAATCATAGTAGTATCTTTAATTCTAACATTGATCTTGCTTGGTTTTTGTTAGTAATAATAATAGTTACTAGGTAAGCTGCCAGGAAAAATTGCAGAGGTCACTAATGGTCCTACTTAAGACCAAATCTCCTTAGACAACTATTTTTTTAATAGAGCTCCCCTAAATTGTACCTATTCACATTACCACCAATAAACTTGCTTTAATGCTACTTGTTGGGATTATAATGGAATATTTAAACTCAATAAGCCAAACTAGAAAGAGTAGAAAATATAACACAATAATTTAACATGGTTCATCTTCAAGCCTAGGTCTACAAGGACCAACTCTGAAATAAACTTCCATTATAAAATAATGGAATTGCAAATTATAAAACCCCCTAAAAGAACATTGAGGAACACAACTCTATACCATTTTCTCACTCAAGTACTTCCAACTTCTAATATGGAGACAACTAGTGACAGGCCTTAGAAAATACTCTCTTACTCTCTCTTCTATTTACCACTTATAATTTAGTATATGGTTTTCACTTACAAGTCTATATATATAGGCCTAATACCTTTATGTAAGGTGTATTCCTACTAGGATAAGGAAAACTTAATTTATAAGTATTTATCCTTTTAAGAACTAGTTTCGTGGTCCCATCAACTAATTCACAGTTGGATTCCTATTCTAATTTTCTAATTTATTAATTAATCATCAATCCATCATGGATTGGAAATGCTGATTCTATTAAGACTCTAACAATTTATACAACTATATACAAGTGTTACATATAAATCATTATGTATATCATTGATATGATGTCCATATCAAATCAGTATTGTTACAATCACGTAATGTATTTCTTGCTTGTATTTCAAACTATACAAATGTTCATTTATTAATTGATTGTATAAAGGCTAAAAACCAAATTAGCAATCTTGATAATCTATTTAATTATTCAATCAAGTCAATCTAGTTCTTCTTGTTCCTTCTGCTTATTGGATCCATCGAAACTATAATTAAATTTATGATAATTTTTTGAGAGAGCCTTTTATAGTCTCAAAATTTAATATATATGTACGTCTGAAAACTTAAGTTTTACTTATAAACTCTCTATGTGATATGATACCTGATAAGCACTTAAAAGCATACATTTATTATGAGTTTAAATAATATTTTTCCACTTTAAGTGCTATTAATTTAATTATTTACATTGATTTGAGCTTAAAAGAATTATTCTTATTAATTTTTATTTTTAGACCTTTTGATGCGGGCCTAGAAAAAATGGCATAACTTTGACTCTAGAAGTCCAATTGATGCAAATTTTGTATTTCTAGAAACTTAAGACAATGTTCTACAAACTCAAAGAAGAATCTAAGGCCTAAATGGAGCGTTTAAGGGGTCAAAAGTGGGCTGCAACATAACCCAGATTTCTGAAAGCTCAATTTGACCTACGTGGACTTCTAGAGCCATTTCTCCCTAACGACAACCCCAAATGGCATGGTTCAAGTGGTTATGAAAATATAAGATAATTATCTACAACTTTTCTGTTAGAAACTTTGTCAAATTATTTGTGCAAGTTGATCAAAAGGTTGTTACAAGTTGATGGAGAGGTAGGTGGCTGAAAATGAATCACAGCTAACATATCTAGACATCCGGGACCATCTCTTAATGAATAACTCCAAATAACTTGATTCGTGCAGCTATGGAAAGTTGGTTCCATTATCTATAACTTGGCACTTTTCCAGTTTGTCAAATTCGTTGGTTAAATAATTCTAAAATGACTTGCAAGTTGATGGAGTAGATGGTGTGCGAAAATTAACATAGCTGCTGTATTTTGACTATTTCTCCATAACTACATATCCAAATGGCACGATGCAAGCGACTATGAAAAGCTGAGATAATTATTTACAATTCTATTTTGGACACTTTATCAAATTTGGAGTACAAGTGGGTCAAAAAGTAGTTGCAATTTGATAGAGTGGTTGATCTCGCTCAAAATTAACCTTCGGCTAAGCGGTTGTTGTAGCGTAGCTTTAGGTATCGAATCCACAGGGAGG
>JANLJB010001771.1:19020-32471 GCA_026212285.1 Bursera cuneata | reverse complement strand
TAAATTAATAGCACTTAAAGTGTAAAAATGATATTTAAACTCATAATAAATGTACACTTTTAAGTGCTTATCAGCTTGACATTAGCTACGGGTGTAGTCTTCGGGCAACGGGCATGGCGTACAGGCTGGGGTACATGGGCAATGGGCGTGGCCTAGGGGCTGAAGGACATGGCTAGGGGAAATGCCTTGGCTACAGGCGCATCTTGGCTACGGCCTGGGCTATGATCCAGAAAATTGGATACGGGTTGAGCTACGGTCTAGAATTAGCTACGGGCTGGGCTACGGGATACTTACAAAAGAATGGTGGATGAGTGTCCGTGTGCTGCTCTCCTTTCTTTCTTTAATAGTATTTGAAAATAGGCACATTCCTTTCTTTCTTTAATAATGTTTGAAAATAGTGATGATGACTGTAATTATTGTTGTAGTTGTTTTCTTTCAACTTCCTCGGCCTTGGATTATGTTAATCCTTTCAATTTATTTTTCATTGAATTCTATTAGACCAGACTGGAGAGTGAAGAGAGAGCCATAGGTGATGAGAAAAGGAATGAAGTAGCAAGGCAAATGCAGATTAAAGCAAAACTTTCGTTGATTCAATGGCTTAAGAGGCAATAATGATAACCAAAAGCTCATGAGATTTTAAGGTCGGAGAGAGGAGCAGGTATATATCTGATGAGACAAACTATATTTAGCAATCTTTTAATAGGTCTTGTTACTATGATGAAAGTCTGTTTCATCATTTTTGTTATCTATTTATGCATGCATGGTTAATTATTGGCATTATAAGTAACACAAGTTGATTATAAAGACTATCTTAAAAGTCGATTTGTGAATAACTAATTAATTATAAGGTAAATAACCATTTGATTTCTTTACTGTTGTTTTTGTTTTGTAAAATTTTGAGTTTATTCAAAAACATCCAGTCCAGACATCAAAGACATTATATTTTATATGCCATGCGAACTGCTTAATGTTCATGTTTATCAACAAACCTACCAACTATTCATACAAATTAATCCTATCCTTCTCATCAGAGTTTGAGTGGAAGTTATCAAAATGTTCTCGAAAGAATTTCAACAAACTCATCTCTACATTGAAGGTTCACTCGAATACAATCAGAATTGGGACTAGAGCAAATATATTCACATTTCATTTTAAGTTGTTATCAGAGAGTTACAAAAGTACATGGCTGCTTTCTCAATATTCATCATTTTTACTTCTTATTGGCTCTTCATTGGAAATCATGGAAGCAAATAAGACTTTCGCGAGTTTTTCATCCTTAACTAGCAAGTCTACTGTTATGGAAAATGTTACGACATTTGGCACAATATTTCTCTCTACCATTTTATGAAGAAGTTCGACCGCTTTTGGAGTTTCATTTCTCTAGACATAACCAAAACATAAGCTTGTTTTCCATAATGCATCAATGAGACAAGTGAGGCTTTTCAAAACCAAGTTTAAACTAGCAATTTTCTGATAATTTCGCTCCCTCTGAAATGCAACATTCTTGCATAGCCCATCAATTAGAAAATTTTATATAATTGGATTAAGTGGAACATTATTAACAGTATCAGGCTTACAAATGATACCCAATTCAGCATTCCCATCAAACATTCTTTGACTGCAATTCAAAGAGCTGCAATCATATTGTTTGTTCTCGTAATCAAAGTCGCACATGCAACCGCATTGGGCCTTAGAACCACAAGCAGTCGCCTCCATACACAGACCATCAGCCATGTCCCCCAGCCCGTAGGCCACGCCCGTAGGCTAGGCTACGTCCTTTGCCCGAAGACTATGCTCGTAGCTCCGAGGGTAGTCTTGAGCATGGATCTCAACAAACACTTCCAAATCGTCCCTTATCAACACAACACTTCCATTCCATCGATTCAACACAGCACAACACAAATCGTCCCTTATCACCAACAAACTTTTAAGTGATATTGAGACTAAGAGATAACTAACTAGTCGTTGTTTCTTTTGTACTCTATTTTTAATAGTGAATTATTCTTCTTTTTTGCTTATAATTTTTTCCTATATTGTTGTTATTTCATTATGTTATTTGTTGTTCTCACGTTAATTTCCTAACAGCAATGATACCCACAAACATCACCATGCATAAATGACTCAAAAATAAAACTAAAAACATGACTTTTTTTTTTAAAGTTACTATCTCAAACTCAACTCTAAGTCAAAAAGACGCATCAGATATTAACTTCTTCGATCAAATTAATAATAGCAAACACATTAAAGTACAAGATCATTATTCACAATTTAGAAAAATATCACTCCCCATCTTAATTAACACATGAACTAGTCAGTTTGACTCCTGCAAAAGTATCAATTATAGAAGCCATATTTGGCTGTGACTGTATCAATTGTTGAAACCATATTTGGCTGTGATTCTAGTGCAGTTTAGCTATGCATTTATGTCTATTATTGCAAAGCATGCTCTGAATAAAGGATTGAGTCTACATGTACAGGTAGCATATCAAATGGTCGTTGCTGAAAGGTAGCATATATTATCTCTCTTAATCTTAGATTAGAATTTCCTCAGCATTCAAACAAAAAAAATGTGACGGAAGATAGAAAGAGACCACACCTTTCTAAAACAATGGCAGAAGGAGTAATGAGAATTGTAGCAATGACAATTCGGGAATGGTATGCTACCAGCACATGTAGGCTCAATCTTTCATTCAGAGCATGCTTTTCAATAATATAGATAAATGCATAGCTAACTTGCATTAGAGTCATAGCCAAATATGGCTTTGCATGATTAAACAGTCGAGTTATGGACTCCATTCTCTATAGCAGAGAGATTAATTATGAGCAATATGAAACAGTTTCGTTGAATAGCTTATATATTTAGCATGGACGAATATTAGAATTTATCAACACATCTTGTTTTAGAGTGTAAATTATAAAGTAAACTCTTTTCCATGCTTTGGAGATGAGCCCGATGTATAGAGTAGTTTGTTACAAGAGATAAAAGTGTATGTAATGCTGAGAGGATAAGCATGATGAGCCGATAAGCGGATTATTGTCAACATGAATTAGGTGGGATAACGTACATGTGTATGAATAAATAATTATGTTTCACACAACTTTCATCCCCATTTAGCATTTTTTTCCTTTTCCTTGAAATATAAGAAATCACCAGATAAACTGAACTAGATTCTTTAGATAACAGAAAGCTCATTTGATAAAACTACAACTACAACGGCTTTATTCCTCATGAAGTATAAACAACAAAAAAATGAATTGTTACTGGCTAACACGAAAGAGAATGATTGAACAGAATCCGTCGGCATTCTTTCTTTTATCTTAATTCTGTATAGCAGAGAGATTGATTATGAGCAAGATGAAACAGTTTCATTAAATAGCTTATAGATTTTGCATGGATGAAGATTAGAATTTAACAACACGTCTTGTTTTAGAGTGTGCATTATAAAATAAAGTCTCTCCTTGGAGATGAGCCGAATGTACAGAGTAGTTTGTTACGAGAGATAAAGTGCATGTAATGCTGAGCGGATAAGCATGATGAGCCAATATGAATTAGGTGGGATAATGTACATGTACAAATAATAATTTTTCACACCACTTTCATACCCATTTATGATTTTTTTCCTTTTCCTTGAAATATAAGAAATCACCGGATAAACTGAACTACATTCCTTAGATAACAAAAAGCGTATTTGATAAAACTGCAAATACAGCAGCTTTATTCCTCATGAAGTATAAACATCAAAAGGATTAATTGTTACTGGCTAATACGAAATCTCTTCGTTGACCATCATCATCAATTTATTAATTGCAAATGAAACCCTCAAGTGCTGTGGCCTCAACTTTGAAATTAAGTTAAAAATTTGTGATAGTGACTGAGTCATATGGAAGATTGTAGAGCGTCTTTTGCAGTTATTGGTACAAATTACTGCTGTCTAATCATATTATATATGGTTGTGGCTATTCTTTACTTCTGATCAGAAATCTCATAATGACTATGCTTACTTGAAGGATGATAGAGGAAGACGCGCAGAGGCAGCTTATTGCGATCATAAAAGCACCCTTAATTGGATGTTGCATATTCGAAGAGCCTGTTTGCTGATTATTGTAATTTGCTTTTGTCCAAGGCAAATGCAGCATATGTCCTCTAACTGAAGTCGTAACCATCGCTCCCGCAGTTGTGACCATAGTTCCCAGTGTCTTGCCTTGCTACGCACTGTTGTAATACTAACCTCCTCAAGCCTACCAACAGATCATTCACAAATTATTTAATTAAGTTATACGCTCCTTGTGGTACATTCTTTTTGGTAGTTTATACAGTCATTATCTAGTATAGATCTTCTCACATGTCTAGTCTATAAAGTTCAAACGTCTATGGAATCACAATATATAGGAACTTTATATTGAGTAAACCAACTCTATGCACGTACGTAAAGGTATGCACTCGCCGTGAAGGATGTTAACTTCTGGCCAGCAAGGCCCCGCGAATAGCTTTAAAATTAATTAAAATCGATTATTTATTTTAATCATTATCTTCATGATCATCATAATTTTCTTCTCAGATCATCATAAATTCATATAAAGGGTTTATTAAAATGAGGTGAAGTAGTTTGTATTATTTTTGTCAAGTTTTTAATCTTATATATAGAGGTAAAAAGAGAGATTACCTCTATATCAAGGCCATACAAAATACGAGGACATGAATGAGGTTGCTCATGGCAGTCGCAAATGTCGCTGTTGTATATTTCATGCCGGCATAATACAAGTTAATTTCGATTGCAGGCCTGCACAAAGTTTAATAAATTAATATCATGTCTTAGTTAATATATTAAAAGGTTTAGTTTAAAGAGTAATAATATATATATTTGAATAAATGATGGAATGGTAATTAAATAAAATTGTTTAATGTGCAGAACTCACTTCAATAGGCCGAGCAACAATATCTTAACAAAGGTGGAGAGGGTCATCTTTGGTCTCACTTTCCTGTTAAAAATCAATGTTAGTGTGATCGTAATTCTAACATCTAGTACGAGATGATGAAAGCATTTCATATTAGTAGGTCGTGAAATTCATAACATATGGGTTGCTCATGTATGCTAAGAGGAAAGAAAGAGATAGCTAGAGAAGATGGCATGCATACCTATCCAGAACAATGGCGAAAGGAGGAAAGGCAATAGTGGCAACAGCATGACGATAGACTGCGAATACATGTGGGCTCATCCGTTGACTTAGGGCAACCTTCGAAATTATGCCCATGCCTGCACATCCGATCTGCAGCAAAGTCACAATCAGATATGGTTTCACTCTATTATACATGCTACCAAGCTTATGAGTGAGAGTTTGATCTTATTTAGCACACACTGAGAAACTTTAACACGTCTTCGATCTCTTTTTCCATTAAAGTAATGTTGTATTTATTCTTACATTAAACGCACCATTCCTAATGTTTTGTACTCTACACGGTGCAGGTGTGAGTGCGACCTTTATCAAAATCATGTCATATCCCTCAATTTGATTATCAAATAATTTTACTTATAAATTCAGGCTTTTTTGTTTTGTTTTTTTTAATGTTTTTAAACTCATAGTTTTAGAAAATCTTTCAGAAAAAATTTACGTGAGACAGTTCTAGAAATTCTTTTAAAAAATACTTATGTGAACTCGTTAAATCATTTGGATGATTTGATCAATTTATTTAATTATATGTTGATATATTATAATAGGTGATTATTGAAATGACACTCTTAATAAAGTAAGTTGAAAAAAATTAGAAAAGAGAATGTCATCATCATTACAAAAATATCGTATATAAATTACATATTCATGCCCCAAAAAAAAAAAAAAAATGGACGCACATAACTTGATATATGTTAAAACATGCACTAACAAATATGCTAATTACGAATGCATTCGAAGATCTTTTCCAGCTAGCTAGCAGTTGTGGCATACATATGGAATCCACAGATTACAAGAAGATATATAATAGTTACTCATACCACGTGACCATACAAGGTGCACGCATTCTCAGCTTTAATTTTAAATGCATCCAGGTAATGCGTAAGCATCTTTAATTCTTTACCAGGTATGTTCCCTAAAAGTTAAGTGCATTATAAAACACATCAATATTTCTTCTAAAGGTATAGACTATACATTGAGTTGCGTCAAAAGAAGTCATTCTTTAATCTCGATTCACTTTGACTTCTTCTTCTCATTTATAAATCTTGCCAATGAGAATCTATGTCAAGACTTAGGCAAAAGAGGTTTCATTGACAGCCACAAATGTGAGAACTGAGATTATGTGGATGATGGTATTGATCGGGACCCTAATTAAAGATCAGCTGGGCAGTGGGATGGCACCACTTTTTCCCAGGTTTTATATAAATATATAACTATATTGATGCACTTATAAAAATGTCATCCATCTCATACTTCATTATGACCTTATTGCATGATTGTATTGGCAATAGCTTTAACTGCTGTGTCACCTTGAAGCATTATAAGAAAGGATCAAATTTTTGTAATAGAGAGCAACCACTATGTTATACAAGAGCTAGAAGAAAAAGGAAATTCTCTTGGACTGTTTCGATCATTTCTACTTACTATAACTTCCATTTGATTTAATATTAACTTCTAATTTTTTTACATGTTAATTGCATATGTAAACACGTAAAGGTGATGCTAAGCGAGGTAACTAAAAACTTGCATTCAAAGGTAGAAGTAGGGTTTTGAAGCTGCATGCGATTACAAGAACAGATTATCAAGTTAAAATGCTATCTTCTCAGATAAATGTACATTCTATTAACGCGATCGAGGATCTCTTTTTATAGTTCCTTTAATCATTTAACTCCACCTCAGAGAGCGCTTCTTAATTTGATAAACTCGTTTGTGCTTCTACGTACTAATCGTAACGATGAATATGCTTAGAGGACCAAAAGCACTCACAAAAACAGTTCCCCTCTTTCAATATCCCCTCTCTTTCCTAATCATTGCCCATTAGGAAGATCGCGTAATGCTTCATTAAATAATTATAGAATTGCTGTCTGTGGTTCCACCAAGGATACTGTGTACATGTGGCAGTACTGAATTGTTTGTAAACTTTCTATGGAAACAAAAATACAATGCATTTGCACATTCAAGCTGAGAAAACATTTCTTGTAAATCTTCGTTGAATTTTAAGTAGAGGAGGCGTAAAAAATTTATATGTCATCATCATATCTTATAAACTGATATTATTTTTTTTTCTCGGTTTCTAAAATTCGATAGCTTGAGATTTATCAATTTTTAACGTTTGATGACAAAAAAAAATCTTATCAATCTGTCGAAAGTGATTCTATCATCTAAAATTTTTAACGCGGAATTCATTTTTTAAATTGTCTCATTCATTTTTTATCTTTTTTCCACAATTGTAATTTTCGATCTTTTTTATTTGCATAGTACATTCAATACAAAGTAGGTGCATAATAAAACACATGCATCTATTGTTGACATTCTTTCTTTTATTTAAAAACTATCTCTTAATTCTCGATACTAGAGAGATTGATTATGAGCAAGATGATATATGTTTTATTGACTAACTTATATATTTTGCTTGGATGACGATCAAAGATTTATCAACACGTTTTCTTTTAGAGGGTGTTAACTAGGTGGGATAACATGTATATATTGAAATTATATATCTTTCACACAACTTTCATCCCATTTAAGGTTTTTTCCTTTGCCTTGAAATATTAGAAATTACCAGAAAAACTGAATTTCATTCATTAAATAACAAAAAGGACACATTTCATAAAATTGCAATGCACTATGTTTATTCCACATGAATTATATAAACATAAAAAAGATTAATAATTGATTTATATATATATATAAACTTCAAACAAAATTGATTATAAAACTTTATTTAAACTAAGTTAATCTTAATTTTAATAGAAAATTATTCTAGTTTTGTTAAAAAAGATATAATATTAATTTTATTTTTCATAAACTCAAACCTATTTAAAATAATTTTTTTAAAAAAAGTAAATAAATATTATAAGATAAATATACAAGTCTTTCTTGGCTCCTTTGCCCTCCATCGTATAACCAACAACACCTACCTCTAGCTACCTCCACATAGAGGATCGAAAAAGCAAAGCTAGAAGAATAATATATTTTATGTAGAAATTTGGAGAATTATTTGATTAGACATTTAAAAACAATTTTCCGAATAATGAGGTTTATATGATTTAAAATTTTTAAACTTAGAGATGGTTTCCTCTAAATAAACCAAATATAATTACACACACCTATTGTAAGTCGACGGTAGGTTACAATAATAAAAATTAGTAAAAGAGATTTAATCTCTATGATTCCTAGCTTTAAACAGATTCATGAGCTCTTCCTGTTTTTACGCATTCCTGACCCGAGCCAGCAGTGGATTCTTCATCAATATTTTTATTCAAAGTCCCAACTACTCCACCACTCATCCTCGCCACTGAGTGATGATCACTTGATACTGCAGCCTTGTTGTCTAGTGAACTTGATGAAGTTTGATCCTTGCTTTTGCCCAACAAAACTAGATAAAGGCCGAGGACAATGACAATTGCTCCAATAACCCTGCAAACATGCAACAACTTTAGGGCATATCTACGAGACAATTCTATATTATAAACTTATATAAGGTTGGCAAGTTGTGTAGAGAGAATAACAAGTACCTTCCTAAGTGCATTATCTCGGCTAATAAAAAGAAGCCCATGATAGCCGTAATGACCATGCACAAAGGATTAAAAGCAGCCACAAAAACAGGTCCCTTCTCCTTCATTACGGCACCTTGACTGTAGTAACCAACCCCTGAACTTACTATTCCCTGTATTAAAATGTATAAGTCAGGACTCTACATATATATATAGCTTGGAAGTAAATTTGTATTTCCAAGAGAAAAGCATGTTTAAAAAGTTATTTGAAAATAAGTTTTCGATAATAAAAACAGCAAAAGCAAATATAAAGTTAATAGTCTACAGAAATAAAGAAGAGTATTATATGTTTTTAAAGTGTATTTAAAAAAAAAAAAAAGAAGTAAAAGAATACAAAACGTCAAATCTAGAAGAGTACCTAGTAGACTTATCTTTAAATCATTCAGTTATTAAATTTATAAAACGGAGATAATGTGTGCCGAATAGGATAATCAATAGACTTATAATAATATTAATTATAGTAAGCCTAATTAAATTGCATGCATGACACGCAACTCATTCGTAACATGATAATCAGTAACCAGCTCAGAGAAGCATTAGTGACTAGTGGGAGCAGAAATTCTTACGCTATAAACAGCTGCTAAGAGTTTAGAATCCAAGTGTATAGACCAGACTGCAGAGTTGCCCCTCTCGAGCACCAAGGCTAACACGCCGCCTTCAATGGTGCCCATCAAGCAAATCAAAGCCGTGAGAGAGAACTCAGCGGGATACGATTTGATTGTAATTGCCTATATACATCAAACAAATGGGCTTTTCTACTTAACTCGATTAAAAATGCCTTTTAACTACTGATTTTGTTTGGTATGGTAACCAAATTTTATTGTTTTAGTAAAGCTAATTGCATGAAAATAATAATGAGAGTGATTATGAGCTTACTTGAAGGATGACGAAGGAAGACGCACAGAGGCAGCTTATTGCGATCATAACAGCACCCTTGATTGGATGTTGCATATTCGTCAAAGGGCCTGTTTCTTGATTGTAATTTGCTTTTGTCCAAGGTAAGTCCAGCATGGGTCCTTTAACTAAAGTCATTAGCATTGCTCCCGCAATTGTGACTATAGTTCCCAATATCTTTGCCTGGCTATGCAGTTTCCTTATACTTACCTTCTCAAGTCTGTACCAAAATCATTAAACAAATATATATTTAAGTTATCATATCTTCATGATCATCATAATTTTCTTGTCAAATTAATATCTAATTCTCAGTTTTATAACAGAGAACGTACAGTTTATTAGAATGAGGTGAAGTTTTATTATTGTTGTCAAATTTTTATTTTTATGTTTTATGTAGAGGTAACTAGAGAGATTACCTGAAGATCCAAGCCATAAAAAATACGAGGGCAGGAGAAATGTTGCACAAGGCAGCTGTGAATGTCGCTGTGGTATATTTCATGCCGGTATAATACAAGTTATGTTCGATTGTGGGCCTGCGCAGAGATTAATATCAAGGCTATGTTAATATTTATAAAATGTTAGTTAAAGAACAATAATATTTGAATACATAATGGAGTGATAATTAATTAAAATTTTTTAATGTGCAGAACTCACTTCAATAGGCCGAGCAATAATATCTTAACAAAGGTGGAGATCGTCATCTTTGGTCTCACTTTCCTGTTGGATATTGTATGGACAATAATTTGTAAGGGTTACTAAAATAAACATGAATCAATGTAAATGCATTAAACTGAACAACTAAAGTTTACATGCAGCCACTTCATTTGTATAATTGTTGACACCTTGACAACAGGTGTCAAGGTTAAAAAGATTTAAGAACCACGCGGCAAAAATGCTAGGTCATGGGAAGTGAATAACCCAGCTTAGAAGAGATTCATAATACAAGAGTATTAACTTGCATCTTCAATCACAGAATTTAATTTCAGTATGATTAGTTCAAACATCTTGTACGAGATGATGGGAGCATTGCGTAGTAGGTAGTGAAATTCATAATAGGTATAGCTCACATATGCTAAGAGGAGAGAAATAGATAGCTAGAGAAGACAGCATGCATACCTATCCACAACAATGGCGAGAGGAGCAATGACAATGAAGGCAACAGCATGACGATACACCGTATATACATGGGGGCTCATGCCCTTATTTAGGGCAAACTTACAAATTATGGACATGCCTGCATATCCAAACTGCAGCAAAGACAGAATAAGAAAGGGCTTGAGGCTTTTATACATGCTATCAAATGACTTCATCTTAAAAAATCTTCTGATCCCTCCCTCTGTCTCAGTGTCTCTCCTAGATAGCAACTTCAAAGAAAGAAAAGATTATGAGCAAAATGCAGTACAGACGCATTTGTTTATATAGTGACAAACTTCGATCTTTTCAGTGCAAACGTGCAAACTTTAACACGTCTTCTTTAAGTATGTTGCCAAATCGAGTTTATACATGTATACACCTTTATATTAAAATAGTGTCATAATTCACCATTGCTTATGTTTTGTACTCTACCGTATGGGTGCGACCTGTCTAAGATAGAATCAAAATCGTGTCATCCCCCTTATCCACGTGTTGGCAAACTGATTGCAATAATTTGATCCATTATTAGATCATTTTGCCTATAAATTCAGGCTTCTTTTTCATGTTTTCAAACACATATCGTTTTAGAAGAATAAATCTTGGAATTGGTAAATTCATTAGAGAAATTGATAGACAAGGGATCGAGGCAATTAAATTTATGTTATATGTTGACAAATGCTCTAATATATATGTAAACTATGAATGTTCATTCAAAGATGACTTTTTCCAGCTAGCTATCTGTGGTGGCATATATATGGAATCCACTGTCTCGGAGAAGGCGATAGCTGTGCATACCACGTATCCGTGGAAGGTGCACGCATTCTCGGCTTTAATTTTAAATGCATCCAGGTAATGTGTAGGCATATTTAATTCATTTCATTTTTCTTTACGTACGGTCGCTACAAAATTAAATGCATCATGTTAAAACACATCAATTGTCACGAACTCGTGTAAAGGTATAGACTATATGTTGAGTTGCGTCAAGACATATCTTTACTTACCAAATAAATTGCTCAACAAGTAAAAAGGCAAAAAGGTTATTTGTTAATCTCAATTGATATTTTGACTTCTGCTTTCTCATTTATAAATCTTGCCAATGAGAATCGATGTCAAGGTTTATGCAAGGGAGGTTTCAATAACAGCCTCAAATGTGACAATTGAGATTATGTGGATGATAATATTGATCGTGACTCTAAATTAAAGTAAGTTAGGCAGTAAGCAGGCACCACCTTTTCCCAGCTTATTTGTATATATATATAACTATTTGATGCACTAACAAAAATGCTATCCATCTCATACTTCATAACCTCATTTCATGATTGCATTGATAATAGCTTTAACTACTCTGTCACCTTGAAGCATTATAAGAGATTAACTCAATTTTTATAATAGATCGAGACCCACCACTATCTAATTATACATGATGCTAGATGCGACCCATTGTTTATTCGAAGAAAAAGGATATTATCTGGTACTCTTTCGATCAGTTCTACTTACTTAATCTAACAACTTCATTATTATTTTATCTGATTAATTTATAATTTGCATACTTACTGCTAACTATATATGTAAACACGTAAAGCCGATGCTAAGCGATCGAGGTAACTAAAAACTTGTATGCAGAGATAGAAGTAGGGATTTGAAGCTGCATGCGATTACAATAACAGATGATTAAGTTAAAATGGTATCTTCTGAGAGATATGTACATGTAATTAAAGCGAAAATCTCTTTAAGTTCTTTTAATCATTTAACTGAACTTCAGAAAGCACTTCTTAATTTGATATTTGATAAACTCGTTTATGTTTCCGCACTAATTAACTATGAAAGTTCTTTAATTCATAAGATTACACAAAAGCTTTATTTGCACGTATTTACCAAAACAGAGAGCCATAACATTTGAAACATCGATCATCAAAATCAAAATACAAGAGAAATATAGCTAACTGGCCAGCTAGCGTCAAACAGATTCATCGGTTCTTGCTTCTCATCCAAGCTGCCAGCAGACTCTTCATCAATATATTCAGTCAAAGTCCCTGCCTTCCCACTCATCCTAGCAATTTGTTGATCACTTGACACTGTCTCCCCGCTGAACTTGGGTGAGTTTGGATCTTTGCTCTTACCCCACAAAACAAGGTAAAGGCGGATGACAATAACGTACGATTCTCCAATAATGAAAATAACGATTGCTCCAATAATTTATAGGATAAGTAACACAATTTTTATATATTGGATTAAAAAAAACTATAAGCTTCATTATTAACTAGGGAGAAAATAACAAGCACCTTCTTAAGTAAATTATCTCGGCTAATATAAATTATTATAGAAATATTTTGCAGAAATGCAGAAGAATATAATTTTTGTATTCTTAAGATTGGAAAATACATTTAATCAAGCATTTTATTTTTGATAATATAAAACAATAAAATAGATAGGATAACATAATTTTTATATCATATAAATAAAGAAAAATGTTACGTTCTGCGGTTTANAAATATGTACTTTTTTAATTAGAGAAAATAAAAAAACCTAATCACATCTATATATACCGAATATACTTGTTTTTTTTTTTAATTTATAAAACAGAAAATAATTATGTTGAAAATGATAGTCATGATAGTATTTAGAATATATAGCACATATAAAAATTTCATGCCTAGGTTTATCCTTAATGGAATGAGAAAAGCAATTACGAAACCA
>JANLJB010001769.1:0-14239 GCA_026212285.1 Bursera cuneata | reverse complement strand
TGCAGCTTAGGAACCTTGGTCGTGGAACCTCCAGCTTGGTGACCTTGGTCGTGGAACCCGCAGCTTGGGGACCTTGGTCATGGAATCAAGGGAGAATTCTTAGGAAGGGTTTGATGGTGGGCGTGGTCCCAGACACTTTGTGACCCTATAGGAGACATCCTATTCTTAGTTGGACGTTGTCCCGTACCATGAGTTGGAGTGTGATAATTACATATGTGGAGAACTTGGTAGCGTGGGGAGGGTGTTTCGGTATTTCTTCTGGGGGTTACCCAATATCATCTACAGATATTTTGGCTGCATTTTCACCTATTGCTCCACTTTCCAAGGACATAGCAGATAAGAGGCATGTTTAGATACAATATAATGTCTGGAAGCTCCATGGCATGCCCATATGCGGCTTGTGTAGCTGCATATGTTAAATCATTCCACCCTGATTGGTCTCCTTCTGCAATCAAATCTGCTATAATGACCACCGGTAAGTTTGTATGATACGAAATCTGCATCTCCTGATCAGTTTCTTCCTAAGTTTATTTTCTAAATAACAATTTCCTTCTCCGTAGCATGGCCCATGAATTCTTCCAAAACTTCAGAAGCTGAATATGCTTACGGATCTGGGCATATCAATCCAGTAAAGGCTATTAATCCTGGACTTGTGTACGAAGCTCTTAAAAATGACTACATTACAATGCTCTGCAGCATTGGCTATGATATGAACAAAATTAGACAAATATCAGGAGACAACAGCACTTGTCCTGAAGGCTCAGGTAAAGCATCTCCGACGGATCTAAACTACCCTTCAATGGCAACTGAAGTTGCACAGAACACATCTTTCAAATGTTGGCCTTGCTAACTCTACTTACAAGGCAAAAGTACTGTCCAAACCCAGAAATTAGTATCAAAGTGGTGCCTGGAGTTCTATCCTTCAAGTCTCCTTGAATGAGAAGAAGTCTTTTGATGTAACTGTGACTGGAAGGGGTTTGCCATTT
Source organism: Bursera cuneata (assembly GCA_026212285.1). Classification (NCBI taxonomy): domain Eukaryota; kingdom Viridiplantae; phylum Streptophyta; class Magnoliopsida; order Sapindales; family Burseraceae; genus Bursera; species Bursera cuneata. The sequence continues at coordinate 13,253 of JANLJB010001769.1, read as the reverse complement.
AAAAAGGTAGTGTCTGCTTCCCTGGTGTGGTCTGACGGCAATCATACCGTGAGCAGTCAAATTGTTGTGTACTCAAACAGGCTTTACATCAGAAATTCAAAATGATATTGTTAATCTTGTAATAAGCTTGTGGTGCTCTTTTGATAAAATTTTCAACATCTGGGGGCAAAATATTCTATCTATTACTTCTTTTTCAATAGATAGATCAGAATTTAATTTATTAAGGAGGTAATAATGTTTCTTCATTTGTAAGATTATTAAATACAAGATTTTGTTCCTATTAAGTACTAAGGTTAATTGTCATAAAGCCTTAAGGATGTAGTTTAATGATGGAGTCCTTAAATTTGAAGATATGCTCACTCTCAAGTCGAAGTTTGAATCGCCTTTAGTACATGCTTAGCAATTTGCGACTAAACAATCAAAGGAATTAAAATTTTGTTAAACTTAAAATATTCTCTCTAATTTGGTTATTACAGAGAGTATTCCAAACGACCTGTCGTTTCACTTGACACGTGACCGTGAGTACAAAAACAGTCTCTTAAACGACGCCGTTCTTCCTTTTTATCTGTTCCAGTCTAAAACCCCTTCTAACTCTTCTAATTCCAGAAAGCTCTGATCACACACACATACTCTTTAATGGCGACTCGCGCGTTTTCAAAATCAAAAATCTCAAATTTGTCCACAATCTTCCTTAGAAACCTCACAAGCATTTCCATTAAAGATTCTTCAAATTTGTGTCTAAAACCCAAAACCCCAGTTGAGGACTTCATTATACACAACAAACCCATATCAGGGTTCAGGCTATATCACGATGGTAGGCCGAGAGGGCCACTTTGGAGAGGAAAGAAGCTGATAGGCAAAGAAGCGCTGTTTGTAATATTGGGTTTGAAGAGATTTAAGGATGATGAAGAGAAGCTCCAAAAGTTCATCAAGTCCCATGTTTTGAGGCTTTTGAAAATGGATATGGTAGCTGCTATTATTGAACTTGAGCGCCAACAAGAGACTGTTTTAGCTCTTAAGGTAATTAGGGTTCTTTTGTGCACTATGTCCTATTTGGGTCCGCTCATACGCTCATAGCTTCGTCTAGTCAACTGCATCAGTTTTAGACTTTAATTTAATCGGTTATTTTTTTTTTTTGGTTGTTTGTACTGAATCTCTTGTGAGCAATGTTCACTGTGTGGAAGTTAATTTAGATTTTGTTAGATGTGTTTTTGGTGGATAATGTTTGTGCGCTGTTTGATAAAATGCTTCAAACAAATTTGGTATGGATTTTGAAAAAAAACCACTTCTTAAAAAAAAAAAAAGATTTTATGACTCTTCTTGGCATCTATACAGTTGTAAGGCTATTGGAGCCCAACGGCCAAAAGACCTCTAGAGTTGTCAATTTGTCTTGCATTGGTTATGGTATCTAAATTCTTGAAAATGGTGGATTATTTTTTGGAGTTTCATAAGAAATTTCGTCTTCTGATTAAGGGTGATTATCTTTTATACTTTTTCATGAGATCAGGCTGACTATTGTATGCTTATACTGATTATTAAAGTTATTTTATTGATATTTTTATGTGATATCTTCATAATTATGATTGTATTTGCATGGCCTTACAAGCAATTTATGAACATTCAGATATTCGACGTGATCAGAACGCAAGACTGGTATGAGCCCGATGTGTTTCTTTACAAGGACTTGATTATTGCATTAGCAAGATGTAGAAAAATGGATGAAGCAATGCGGATGTGGGAAAGCATGAGAAAGGAGAATTTGTTCCCTGATTCTCAAACATATACAGAAATCATTAGGGGATTCTTGAATGATGGTTGTCCTGCTGATGCAATGAACATATATGAAGACATGATAAAGTCTCCAGACCCACCAGAGGAGTTGCCATTCAGGATTTTGTTAAAAGGGCTTCTGCCGCATCCTCTTTTGAGGAACAAAGTCAAGAAAGATTTTGAGGAGCTATTCCCTGAAAAACATGCTTATGACCCTCCAGAAGAGATTTTTGGCAAATTTTGAGTTTTGCTTGTCCTACGTTCGTCTGCTAAAATTAATTTTAAACTCCTGGAATGCATTGAAACAAAAGAAAATATGTTTTGATGGAGTTATGTTTTCTAGTAACGGTGAAAAAAACAATTGCCGTTAAAAATGTGATAGACGAGGGATTTTTCTACAATGTAGATATCTTATTATCTTGACCAATTAGAGAACAATGTAGTTAGCTGGCTCAACGGTATTTTACAAAGAGGATATGGAATTGGTGGCTTCATGCAAGTAGATGCCTTATTGCCATTCTACGGATGACGTTTTATTTTAATTTTTTTTGGTGATGAAGTTATTTATATAAACTGTACTCTCTTGTGAAATGTGCAGTCATTATTGAGGAAGATTGTGACACATTGTGGCCTAGTGTCCACTATTTAAATTTCCTCATATTGTGTCGTAATCACAGTCACAATATGCTTGTTGTTTCTGTGGAGTGGTATTAGTTTTCAATTTCCGTGAGTGCAGAAATGTGAGCTTGTGCAACCCTCGTGATTTTTTGTAGGCATTTGTCAGAGCGTAATTAATTGACAGAGACTGATGATAGTTCTTGCATTTGGTCTCTTTGTTGCTAGATTCATTGAACCGCCTTTCGTAGAGGGTTACACCATCCCTGCAAATTTTTGGCAGAAGAACCACTTCTGTTTTCGATTGATAGACTGTAAACTGGATTGTTGGCATTTTAGGCTGCTTAAACTGAAATTGAGTAGAAACCAAGGATCAATTTCAAATGTGTGATTCACTAATTGCAGCTCGACAGGAGCTACTAAATCTGACTTGTCACGTCTCTGGATTTAACAAATTTCTGTTTTCTAAATTATTACTGCAGCGAAAAGGTGTGGTAGAAATGATCATCTTTCGGAAAGAGTCGAGTTAAGAAGCTTTTTTGTGACATTACTTTCGTCCAGTGGGCGTGCCGGAGTGGTTATCGGGCATGACTAGAAATCATGTGGGCTCTGCCCGCGCAGGTTCGAATCCTGCCGCTCACGATGCTGGGGTACTCTTTTTTTGTTTAATTATTTTTTATTTTATATATCAAATTGACATTTAATATATATTAGTGTAATCAGAAGAAAATGGCAGGATTCTTTTTCTATAGAATAAAAATTAATTAGTGAACCTTTACTATTTATATATATATATGTTTGAAAAAATATTCAATGAATGTGGACTCATACCTTTTATATATATTAAAGTATTCAATTGTTTATTGTGTAATTCACGACTCTTAACATTTTTCTGCAATGATTTGTTAATGACCATAGTAGTGGACAAATTCATTTACCAGGAAATCTTTTCAACTGCCAGCAGTAGATTTTGAGGTGTCCCACCAGAGCTTTAAAGTTATTGACCCATGTTTATACCAATCATCCTACCCTGTATTTACTCGAAAGCTTAACTACAACTTGAAAGAGCCCATAAAATACAGAAACTTGAATCATTCATCTGTGTACTTGATGATACTCAAAAGTGTCTAGTACATTGGAAGGTCCTGCTCTGCCTGCCTCTGGATGATCATAATTGATTGACTTTCTGTATTCTTCATGGATTAGGTATGAAATCTGTATGAATAATGAATGGTATTTAGTATCCTACATGGTATCTACTGATATTTGATGAGAATGGAATCAACTGTTTTGAGTACATCCAAAAGAAAACTTGAGTGGGAAAACAAAAACTTGAGTGGGAAAACAACCTTATCTAGTTATATCTCCTGGTGGGATCTGATGATTTGAAATTTCTTTATCAATTCTCGTTCTCATGTCTCCAAATTATGTATATCCAATCCAAGAAAAGAAAATCTCGCCATGAAGGGTCATTGGCAAGTGGCTTCTGGCTAGGGAAAGAGAAAGGTCAGATACAGGCTCTGAGTGATGATGACTGTGAAGTATTTATTCCACCTCTAGGGCATCAAGAGAGGTTGCAATTATCCATTTGTAGGACACGTGGCACCAGATGACACGGTCCACCTAGGATGACAGATGGACCCCTCGTGGCACTTATCCGTTATGTTTAGTTGAGGGAAAGGGAGGATGATATTTAATTAAAAATGCAATATTGCAGAGAGAACAAAATGTGAATGAGAGGGAATAACAATGAAGGTTCCTTGAAAGCTTAGATATTAAAAGACCCTTTTGAAAGTATAGTGAGCTTCCAAGCTTTTTCTGATAATGATGATGGCACATGGGCGGCCCTGCAAGTGCTTCTCTTTTATGGAATTATAAATTTGATAGCCATTTAGAGTTATTTGCACTGCACATACTGTGATCTTCACGTGCACTGTTTCTTTCTTTCTTCCCCTGCAGGAAGTCTTATCTATTTTTTTCGACTTCTTGGAAGTCTATTTGACTACTTCTCAGTTCTCACTGAACTTTGACATAGAGAAGAAGATATAAATTGTAATTAATGGAAGGTAAGAAGCAAGTGAATTCTTCCTCCTCGTTCACTGCTGATCTTTTTGGCAGCAAGGAGTCACCGCCATCATCTTCTACAGGGATTTTTGCATCTATTTTTTCCCCTCCTTCTGTGGTATACTTCTTCTTCATTTATGTGATTCTTTTTTTTTTTTTTTTTGGTTGCTCNTACTTCTTCTTCATTTATGTGATTCTTTTTTTTTTTTTTTTTTCGTTGCTCATAGTCTGTGGTTCATTTTTAGTACAACTTTATAAGGAATGGAGAAAAGGGTTGAAAATTGTTAATTTTGTTCTATTCTGGAAACAATTTTGAAAATGCATACATACCAAGCTTATTATGAAGATGACTGCATGTTACTTCGGTAGACAGTAACATAACTTTAGAGTCCTGACGGGAAGCTGAACAGTCCATTCTATTAATACCCTTGATTGATTTAGATGTTCAATTTGCGTCCAAAAAAGGGTTAACTTTTCAGTTTGATTATGCTATACTTCTGCTGCAATTAAAGACACTTGTGATGCCAATAGTGTTATTTAAGAGGAAATGTTGAACGAATCTTTTCATCAGATTATTATAGCTTCCTGTTTATGATTTCAGGTTGCAGGGAGGAATGGCTCAAACACTGAGGTTACAGGACCTTCGCAAAAACAGCACCCAGGAAACCAAGACTGGAGCAACAAACAAGGAACTGCAGGTTTGTGATCAGTGTTGTTTTTCTTTTGTATAATTTCTCTTCATTCTTTCTGTGAGTGGGAAAAAAATGCGATCCTTATGTTGACCTAATCCTTCTTTCCAAGACAAGGTATTCTTGGAAAATACTGCTTTGAAAAACAATGGAGAACTTGATTGTCATTGATGCTCCATGTTTCTCTCTTTTCTCTGGTCCAGCAATTGTTGTGTGATATGCACTCTCATTTTCAATTCCCATCTTGCTCCTAAATTAATTTTTCTTTGGTTAAATACTTACTATTCTTAGTATTCTATCTTTTGTCAAATTTCTGATTCTGATTTGGTGTGTTCTGCAGAAGAATTTTCTCCTGGTGAAAGTCTAGTTATCATATATAAAACCTTAAATTTGGAGAGTATCACCTCATACTGTGTTTTTTTTCTGAATAATATAGCTCCAGCTACTGGGGGTGCAAGCTGTAACATACCCAAGAAGGACAGGAGTTATATCTTACAGGAAGAAATAGTAGATCCATGTCATCTAAGTTCATCTATTTATTATGGTGGACAAGACATCTACTCCCATTCCCCAAGCACCAATGCCTCAGGATCATACCCTGTAGTGAGTCTTGATAAATTGATCACTTAGTACAAATGCTACGATATGATAATTTTTTATCATGATTAGTGAATGCAATGATGCATCAAAATAATTCTGCTATTTACTTTGTGGATGAATTAGTTTAAGAAAGATGAGGGAGAAGATGACCCTAATGAAAATAATTCACACGGTGCATCTAGAGGAAACTGGTGGCAAGGTACTGAGATTGCCGATAAAGATAATGACTTGCTAATCAATGAATGATGCAGTTGGAGAATATGCTAATATGTTCATACTTCTGGGTTGCATTTTTGCAGGTTCACTTTATTATTAGGACCTTTCTTTCCCTAGGCAGATGAATTCTCAACCTAGTTTAAGGTATGTCAAATTGAAGATTCTACTTTGGAAAAAGATGAAAAGAATTTTTCTTCTTGCATAAACATATATTGACTTTCCTCATAAGTCCAGCAATGAAAATGCTCTGCTTTTAACCTTACTACACTGCTCAAATTTCATATCTGGACAGATATTTAACTCACCTAGTCTAAGCACACAACAGATGACCAGATAAAGCAATTGTTAATTATTCACTGAAGTGATGCCACAACTTCTTTGGTTGAGGCAAATTTTAAGCTTCTTTTTTATCTTTATTTTCACATTTGCATCATTCTGTGTCTCAATGTAGCATATTTTCTCTTGTAAAATGGATAAGAAAGGGGGAAAAACATGTTGCTTAGTCGTTTGATACTCTTCTTTCTTTTTTGAATTTCACATTTTGCAGGAATTCATGAAGTCTAGTGGACCAGTGACTATGCATAAAGCACTAATAATGTTTTCTTATGGTTCTCTAGTTTTTATATGTAACCACTTTGTAATGGGCTATGTCTCTTAAGGTAACTGTGAAACGTATTTATGCATTTTTAAGGGCAAAACAGAACTGATAATCTTTCATGAATGTCAAGTAAGACGGTTGAAGGTTTATTATGCTACTAAATGCAATCCTTATAATGCTGCGCCGCTAAAGTCAAATAGCAGCGTCAAAAGAATTAAAATGTTCATAATTTCCTTTAGACTAATACAGCTTTGCTGTAAAATAGGTGAGCGGCAACAATGAAGCCATCTCTAGAGCTTAAGATATCAACTACGTAGTAGAAGCTAGACAAAGATTCCATATATGCTTTAAGATGTTCCACGTCTGCAATTGCATATGTTGATGTGTGCCATTCGAAGTTACATCATTTATGCTGGTTGGCAAAGACAAAAACTGATAAATAACAGATAAAAGAAAACGAATATGTTTTTGGGGAAATTCTTCCACGCATTTTCCATTGACGAAATACCAAACTTATGCAGAATTTTAGATAAGGAAAGCAAAATTAAACCCCTACAGAGTCTCAACAAATTGATTAAATGAAACTAAGATATAAATAAATCGAACTAATAAAAGAAAAATTAGCTAAATATTCTGCCACCAAATCTGTAATTTATCAGTCAATCAGCAGCCACAGAATTAGCAACTTTATCCTTATCTATCCAGCAGAAGTTGCACAGATTCAACAATTTCCTCAACACTAACTGCCAAGAATAAAACCTCATTTGCTAGCCCTGTGATCTGCAATTCTCATCTGTTACTGTCTTTCGAGGCCAACTGTACCCTGCTTTTTCAAAAACACAAAAATATAGAAGTGTAGAAAGAGCAGGATTGAAAATCAGAAACAAGTATAATCAATATTACCTTACACTGCTGACTTATGGAGCAGTCAAGATTGCATGGTTAATAAATGGTCAGTTGATTCCAGCTTCACACCAGTAATCTCGACTGTCTGGAAAAGAGTTACTTTAACAGGCAGCTTGCTTTCTGTCAAATCTCTTTACAATGGTAGATCCTATTAAAACTTTGCCAATTTCATCTTGTGCTGCTATAGCACAAGTTGTCATATTGCAATACACTCATTTTAAGGCTGTCTTAGAAAATTGATCTTCTTTATCTTGCTTCCTAAAAGTCGGATACAGAAATGATATTTCTTTTCAATTGAACAGAGATTGGTAGTGGTACTGACAATACTTATCCCTATCGCTCTCATCACTTGATAAGCAAAGAAATAGCCTTTCATAAGCGGCTGTCATTTTGGTGGCAGTGAATAATTGCAATCCTCTTTGCCTAGCAACCAAACCTTTCTTTTCTAAAACTTCTCTGCCATCACTCCATACCCTGTAAAGGGCATTTTTTAGAGAATCTACCTGTGGTGAAAATGTATAACCCACATCTGTGTCAACAATTACAGAACCCACAATGCTGGCTAGCCTTGTAGCCATTAATGGCTTCCCAGAAAGCATGGCTTCCAACAAAGTATGATCCAGTCCCTGAGATCGAAGAGTTGGATTCACAAAAATATCAATTGCATTGTAGAACCTTGATAGTTGAGCTTGCTCCAATGGCCCCAAAACAATTACATTGGTGCCAAGATCTCTGTATCTAGCACCCCAAGGACCATCTCCAGCAACCAGAAGAACAATGCTTCCACGAAAATTATCATTTTCTATGAGCATTTGCTTCAGGGCTTCGAACATTATGGGGTGTCCTTTATCCTTGACAAGCCTCCCAGCCATTCCCAAAACCAAAGATCTAGTTTCAGGCACCCCAAATTTCTGTTTGAAATCATTTCCCATGGCAACATCTTGCCTGAAAATATCCTCATCTACCCCGTTGAGAATGACATGAACTCGTTCGTCTGGGATCATGTAAATTCTTTTCAAGACATCTCCACAATGATCGCTGGTAGCAACATGGTGGGCATAGCTTGGGAAGAACTTCACCTCTTCAACAATTTTGGTAGCTCTTTCAGTTAACGCATATGCCTGTGGCTCTTCAGGAGTCCGCAAAAGCTCTTGAATGATGTCAGAATGGATTGTTTCGTATGCAATTCCATGCCAAGAGACTACTAGATTTGTAAGATTTCGTGCTCGAGTGTGCATAAGCCCAACACTTTCAGTGTGGACCACATCAAAGGCCTTCCCTGTTTTGTTCTGGTTTTGAAATTGCTTCCAAACTAAGGCTTGATCAAGGTAACCAGCAGCAGTTGGTTTTGAGAGGTGAAAATAGAGATTGCTTATTGGGTATGTGGGGAAGGAGCAATTTAAGCAAGAAGTGGTGAAAATGTGAAGCTCATGGCCTCTTTTGGCAAGGGCAAGATGGAGGGTCAAGGCATGGCGTTCAAGCCCTCCTGCATGAGATCTATGAGGCCATTTCTTGACAAAAAGTGCAATTTTAAGAAGCTTTGGCGGTGGTTTTGAGGGAAAGTAAAGGTGGTTCCATGCTGAAGAGAACAAAAGAAGGTTAATGAATTTGTTTTGGTTCTGAACAATTATTTGGTTTTGGGAGTAGCATGGACCAGAGCTGCAGTGACACCAATAGAGATAAGAGATGAATGAGCATGCCGAGAGAACAAAAATGATGTAGCAGAAAGAACGGAAACTGAAGATAGCAGCCTGATCCTTTGCCATAAAAGGCTAGAATAATGATATCAAAAGGAAACTCTTCAAAGTTTTTTCTCCTTGAGAAACTCATGAGATGATATAACAAGTAGAAGATAACTCAAAATACGGAAGCATCAGGAATCTTTTGGCTTTGTTTTGGGAATTAAGGAACCTCCACATGGATATCTACTCATTAATTAAGAAATCAGATCCTGAAATCTGATCAATTCTTGCCTTCTTGATCAGTTGCTTATGGAGATTAGTGAGCCCTTCATAAGCAGCAACATCCGTTGACTAATGAAATAACAATAGCCAGCTGCTTCGATTTCTGCATCCTCTTCTGTATATTGCAGTAAACCAAATTTCAGGCTACTGATACAGCCAGCTCTTCTCTCTAGATCATATAATATAATAAACATTCCCAATGTCTGCAATTAAATATTCATCGCAATCTACCAAATCGCGTACCTAAACCACCAGATTATATCAAAATTATAAAAATTGTCAAAATAGCAGTAATCCGAATTACCAAGACTCTAACATATGTACCAGCCATCCAACTACAACCCCCACAGCAGCAGCACGTATGTGTAACACAGGCTCCATAATTGAGCGATTAATCTACAACCGTTGTATAGAGGAGATTTACTCCTATTACATATATATAAAAATAAGGAATCCTTTTTTAATCTAATCTTCACAAGTCAGCACGCACTCCACAATTAAAAGCACCACATCAATAAGCATCTCGGATACACACTCCATAGTTATATGACTGCATTTGCGACTGCTACAAGATAGAACTAATCCTATACATAAAAATAAGTCAAAGTCACTTCTCAGTTTAAACTAATCCCCACAAGTCATTTAATGATCTCCCTCAGGCAAAGCTAAACACAACACAATCAGATAAGATTGGCAATTTGTTTCTATGATTGAATAACAAGTATAATTACACAACAAAAACAAAGCTCATGTATATCATTAATAATCTTTAACGAGTGAATGCATAAAGCACTAAAGAAACATAAATAACAAGAGCCAAAGGTACCAAAGTCACAAGAGGACATACTGCAGCCAAGGTATGAAACCCTCTACAACCCAACACTCCCAACTTGATCTGAACCAAGTTCACCAGAGCCATCATCAAGAACCCACACCCGGAAACCGACCCGACACCTGAAAGCAGTATCCCGACACGCAACAACATCAAGTTCACTTCAACAACACTCAAACTAACACCAAGCCCACGAGCCAGGTCCTGATCTTCATCCTCTTTACTGCCATTAGTAATCCTGATGGCTTGCTTCATGGCTGAGGCTATGAGACTGGAGAAGAGGAAGGAACTGAAGGAGTACACGTGGAACGCTACTAAATTCTCGGCGATGGCGCGTCCAGCGGAGCATGAAGCGGAGACAAGGGTGGTGGAGCTATTGGGATTCAACGCTAGGCCGAGGAAGAGTCCTAGAGTGAACAATGAGTTGACNGTTGATGATGCCATCCAGTGCCATAATGTGGATGGTGGTAGTACTTGGTTGCTTTCGGTGTTGTGTTATGTTGGACATTTTTCCGGGAAAAGTTGATAAGGGTGAAGGTGACGAAGAAATGAAATTATGAATTATATACGTTACAGTTTTTATAGAAACAAAAGCGTTTTTGTTTTCGTTTTTGATGTTTCAACAGTTGCAGGCGTGGCGTTAAAGTGTTAAAGATCGAAGTTGTGTGAAATGGAACATAACGTGTCTTCGCCGGCAAGGGAGAGGGGAATGAGACCGTTTGGGTGTAATTGTAGAGAAGTAAGCTATTGAAAACCACCCATTTTTAACGTAGCTTTCAATTTACTACCCATGATTTTGATACTAACAACAACACCCCATTTTTAATGGCTAAGTATTAAACCTGGAAGGGCATCAAAGTCTTTTTGCAACATTATATATTTGAAATTCCAAGTTTCCCAAATTCAAAAACTAAAATTTGTAACATCATAAATCAACCATCACAATTAATTAAACTCCAAATCGTGCTGTTATTATGAAACTTTTGTCAAATCATCGTTTTTTTCTTGTTATTGAGCCAATAAAAACAAAAAAGTTTGAAATTTGTAGATTGGTAGAGTAGTGTGATAATTGAAGTTGTACAATTTTCATGAAAAAAGTATGAACTTTTAATAGTCTTTTGGTTGGGTGAGGTTTTATTTTTTTAAGTCTTAACTAATAGCTCATATGAGATCGATACTGAGGATCAATGTTCACTAGCGAAGTTAATTTTGTGCATATTATGTTTGTTAAGTATATTTTTGCCCAACATCTACAAAGGGTTTCTCATAACATGGAATGAAGCAATGGGGCTATATTGTTATTTACCCTCGCAAAGGTGTTAGAAATTAAAAAATACATACCNGCCGTTGCCGGGGATCGAACCCGGGTCACCCGCGTGACAGGCGGGAATACTCACCACTATACTACAACGACTTTGATGCATGTTGGGATTGATAAGATTTTATAATACAATTTTGATGCCTTTCATAAACTGATGAATTATTGCTACTAATTATTTCTAGATTTAAATAAAATTAAATGGAGGGTTACTTGTGGTTGTAGACAAGAGGTAGACCATTATTGCAGCTCTATGGTGAATGGTCATTGGTCAAGCCCTTTCAATCGAAGGGTTGAACTTGCAGTGAAACTGAAAGGGGTGCCATATGAGTACTTTGAAGAGGACATGCAAAACAAGAGTTCTTCATTGTTAAAATAACCCAGTTCATAAGAAAGTTCCTGTGCTTGTATACAATGAAAAACTAATCACTAAGTCACTAATCGTCAGGGGCCGAGCCAGGATACCAAGTTAAGGGGGGCCACGGCTTATGTGCTTTACTAGAACCCTTATAATTAGATTGTGAGAAGAAACGACAAACAAGGGAACAAAGTTTCAAGATCAATACATTATCAACCTCTCAATGATATAAAATCACAGCTTATAGACAGACATCAGCCAAATTTGACTTTAAACATTACTTGGAAAGAATCCCAGGTTAACTGGTGGCACAATTGAGCGTTATCAAGAGTACTTNGTTTCGTTTCAGTCAGTTTATTACCTATTAATGGATTCTTTAATAGTTTTCTTTCAACTTTTTGCATCTGCATGTATATGCTTGTGGAAGAGGATAGCTGTTCAAATTAAAGCCTCAGTGTTGTTGACTAGAATTTTGGAATTTTGGTTAATATGCCTATAAATTTTCAGTTCGCCATTACATGTTACATTGTTCAATGATGGTTGTCATTGACAAAGTGGCATTTTCGGCTGATTGTCCTTGAAAATTCTGCAGCAAGGTTAAAAGACATACTAAAAGTCCTCTCAGGAGACTTTTACTATGTTCTTTCGTTTCCTCCATTATAATAAAATTATAAATGAGAAGAAATGAGTTGGAGTCGAAGAGAATCTCTTATAAACAAAACCAAATCTATGTAGAATAAGCACAAGTTACTATCTCCAACAACTCTTTGAGTAACCAAATCGAAAATGGCTAAAGAAGTGAAGCTGTTTGGCATGTGGGCAAGTGTATTCTGTCATAGAATACAACTAGTGTTGAAACTAGAAGGGATTCCATATGAACACATAGAAGAGGACATGTCCCATAAGAGTCCTTTGCTTCTCCAGTACAATCCCACCGAAAAGAAGGTTCCAGTTCTTCTGTACAAAGGGAAGTCCATTGCTGAATCACTAGTTATTCTTGAATGCATGGATTAGACCCGCAAAAATAATATTTCTTGATAAAGCAATGAATGGAATAGCGTTATCTTCATGCTTAGATTTTGTCATCAATCACGTCATCGATGATTATAACACCATTTAAATAATATATAAAAAATGACTAATCACAAAAGCCTATTTAATAAGTCAAGCTTCTAAACGTTGAATTCGCAGAATTTGGATCATTCACCAATTAATCAAATCTTGTTTACACCAAGAAACTTTTCAAAATTGAAATTCCTATATTAAGACCCTAAGACACCTAGAGGGGGGGTGAATAGGTGTAATAAAATTGCGGAAGCTTTA
>JANLJB010001766.1:8085-24272 GCA_026212285.1 Bursera cuneata | reverse complement strand
GACAAGGTCAAGATGAGGTTTATATTTATTTGACATTTAAACCGAACATGATAAAACCCACTATCATGGAAAACCTGTTGATCAGATTTGAAATCTTAATTTGGCGCAGATGATATGCGAGCTATTGAGAATTTAGGTTGGACGCTTTGTTAGCGACTGAACTTAGATCTGTATAGTGATTGAGATCAAACACAAATACTTTTACTCAAAAGTTAAATCACTGTAACACATAATTCATACTATGTGTGTTTTTTATGTGGCAATATGAAAATGAGTGAGTGATCCCTGTCTCCTCATTGTGTAAGTTTCATATAGATTAAAAGATTAGTCTCTACATGTATCCTATGTGACTATCTACTATGTTTTAAAGTTTTGAATTGATGATTATTACTTTAGCATATTATCTATGACAATGATATTATTCAGTCTATAAAATATGTCTAAGAAAACAGTTAATTTGAAGATAAAAGACATGAGTATGATAGGAAGATTTATTTTTGGGTTTTACATCAAACACATGTGTTCACTAGTCGACCAGTTATATAAACCACACTAAGGGGTAAATACAATTGTGAAAACATGGGGTATCACAAGTAAAGCATATTTTTGTTACTAAAGGGATTGAATATGCTACAACTGATGAAACAAAATAAATCTAGGATATAATGAACCAATTTAAAGATCTCTTGTATATAGTTACAATTGAGAATATTAGCTTTTTGTACATATATTATTGTACATTTTTTCCTGTGTTCATGGGTCACACGATGCATATACTCGTATGAAGACTCTAAAATGACTTTATGTCAATTTTCTCTCCGTTATTATGTTGTTGCTCGACATCCCATCATGTGTGAGTGGGAGATGTTGGACTTGGGATAGACACCCATGATGAGTTGTCCAATAACCCATGCCTAAGCCCATATAAAGCAATTACTTATTAGCAGTTGATTATTTGAAATAAATAACTGCTAATAGCAGTTACGTTAAAACTGCTCACAACAGTTGCGTAAGTTTTAATCATGTTCAAAGATTAAAACAAAATGAGCGCAGATAATAAAATATCAAAACGAGAGCCTTTAGAGATAGAGAAAAACACAAAGTAATTGAGTCAGTACATGCATTGTGGTTAGAGGGGTTTTTCTGTAAGTGATTAATCTCCAGGCTGTGATTTCGTTCTGAAGGTAAGTAATCCTATCTTTAATTTCCGTCATTAACTAATGTCAACCTATCAAAATAACCAACGTGCCCCTTAACTCAGCCTACAATTACCAATGTATCCCTCTTACTAGTATTCCTATTATAAGTAAACCGTACTGGAGGTCTAACAGATTATATATGTATCATAACTATCAGATGTAAAATATGAGTGCTTGATAGAAGCATCTCTTGGACAAAGTTTCACTTGAATTGGATATATACCATTGTCATTATTTCTTGTTACAACATGTTTGAACTACAAATAAGAATTGGTTATAATTCTTATTTGCTTAAAAACGTTTGGGTAAATATCAGAGATCTTTTGACTATTGTTTTCGTTGTGCTAATTCTGCAGATAAACAAGTGCATCCTAACACGTATCTCGGATACAGGATTATCCTATTGCCCCCACTTTTCGTATCGTGTTTAAGTTCTAAGCATTTATGCTTTACGGGTTAACGTAATTTTGATGTAATAGTTACACATGATCACAAAAAGAAACACACACGATCACCCACCCCTGCATACCATTGAATTAGTATTGAACATTTAGTTCTGCTTTTATGTCGATTTAATGTCATTTCCCCACCAGTTAGCTTCAGCTTGTTTATTGCTTTAGCCCCGATATGGAAGACTTACCGTTGTACAAGGATGACTTTACTCTATATCATAGAAAAGGAACTCTGTTCCTGGAGGACCAAGTCAAAGATTATTATTTATCCTTTAATGGGTTCTCGCTGTAGAGAAAAGTAACTTCAATTGAAGGGTAGATCTCTCAATTTTTCTTTTCCACTGAATATAATTATACACATCTAGAAGGCTTGAAAGTTTCAGAGCCTCAATGGATTGTCAACGACCAGTTTCAGGAAGTCCAATACACATTTGTATCACCCAGAATTTTGAGAATAGTCTTGCCCAGAAACCCTCCTACATTTCTGCTTCAGTCAACACGTAATTGAGTGGAATAGAAAATAGATACCAGACTCAAAAATAATAATAATAGGAGTCCGAGATCCAAAATATTTGCTTAAAGCTTGACTCAACTCAAAGAAACTTTTCCCATTTCCCAAGTTCATTCTATTCAAGTTCATTCTATTAAATGAAAATGGGTTTACTTTGTCTCCAAACTATGTTTACGCCAAGTTTAGACTTGATTATACAAGATTAATGTTCACTATTATATTGATTTTGAAGTCAGGAGTCCTCTCAATTGGATAAATTTTGTTCACCAAAACAATAAGAAAAACCACCCTCTTCCATGCTGCATTGACTTCAATTGTGGCATGAACCAATGTGGCAAGCATAATTATTTCATTTAAGTACTTCACCTAGCTCATAAATAAGAAATAAAATAATGATCCACAATTTTTTTATTTTTTCAATTTTAAGTTTTCCAACTAACACTAGTAATTGTAGAAGAAGCCAAATGATTAAGTTCCCATCACAATTGAGTAAATAATTGTATTGAATGCAATTTTTTTTTTAATTTTAGAGGAAATCCATTACATTAAATAAAATAAATAGTTTCCTAACAAGACGAAAAGGATTTTTCTTTGAAAGAATTATATTTTAATAATTTAAGATTGATAATACACTTGGGATAAATATTTTACACAACAGTATCGTGAAAATTAAAATATAAATGCAATGATTATAAAATTTATTTTAATATGATAAGTAATAAATGTGATGAGTAACATTTTATCATTAGTAAATGATTTTGTTCTATAATATTTAACAATTACTAATTTAAACTTAGGTATGAAATGGATGTTTTGAAAGAACTTTTCATCCAGTCTTAGAAAAAAAAAATTATTTTCCAAAACAGTTATCTTAAAACAATTACCGAACACAATTTTCTCATTTTCTGAACAAGAAAACACAAAAATCATTTTACGGAAACAATAAATAAAAAAATATGACCAACGAAGTCCGACTCTGCAATTGACTTATAACCAAAAGCTCAAAAATCCAGCCAATGCAAGGAATAAAAACAGAAAGTGGGATGTGGGCGGTCCACTTCAAGTAGAAAGCATTTGGTAAATCTACCGAACAAAAGAAGCCAAAAATTTCCATGCAAGTTCTGTTCCAGTCTCAGACAGATTTTCACAGACATGACTCACCACCACTTGAGTTGAAACAAAGAAGAAGGTAAGCTGAAGCTGACCGTTACATGTTTAATTTTGCTCAACAGATACAATCAAAGCCCATAAAGTTTTGTATTTATTACATTAACCTAAAAACAAGGCCTCCAGAGGGGGGAACAGAGGAGACCACCTTATATTATAGACTTTGTATTAACTTCAAATATCTTCATCTCTTTATACTTATCACCTAAGCAATAAACCAAACCAAACAAAAACAATCAAAAAAAGAAACAAAAAAAAGATTTTCATTTGGAAATCTTGTTGAGAGTACCCTTTTATCAGATTTCAAAGGACTGACATGGGGTTCAGGGATCTTCATCTCAAGCTTAAGGTCAGTTTATTATATCTTTATTCATTTCTACATGTGTATTGTTAGTTGTTTTGGTTCTTTTATGATGAAACATACATATGAAAGATTCAATCTTGAATAAGTTCTTGTAACTTGAGAGGTATATGAGTGATATATAGTTGATCAGGAATCTTTAAGGGGAAAAGATGATGTATGAGGATCATTATTAATGACAATGTAAAGAAAATGAGTTTGTTTGACTTATATATGTTGATGTTTTTGCAAGATTGGGCGGGCGTTTAGGCTGAGAAGGTTTGTGATAGGTGGAGCAAGCAAGAAAAGAGAGCATGAGATAAGGAAGAAGCCTTCATGGATGATGCCAATCTCTCATGGGTATCATGTTGTTGAGGATCAGTCATTTAAGGGTGGCTCGGATGAGTCGGACTCTGACTCGGTTGTGGTACAGAGAGAGCAAATGGAAGAGCTTGAGTTTTGGTTTTTCGGAGTATTCGATGCTCACATTGGAGATGGAGTTACCAAGTATATGCAATCCCATTTTTTTGATAGAAAGCTCAAAGAGGTAATCCAAACTCATAATAAATAATCAGAAATGCTGCAATCAGCAACAAACTGTTGTATTCGCTGTTGGATTTCTCTCGATAACTAACCCACACGTCAAGCTCCATAATGTTTTAGTGCAATCAAAGTACTTTTTAAACTAACTTGTTTGAATAATTTGAGCTTTTGAGAAGTCTAATTAATTAACTGCTTGTTAACTTTTCTGGCATGATGTATTGACTTCCTTAACAGTTGACATGAACTTTCAAAATGGATATTAATATAATCTTTGAAAAGACATGTCATAATAGATGTTGCTCAATGTAGAAGAAAAGTGAAATCAGCTTTACACATGAAACACCAGATTTCGATGCCACAGCCCCATTACCTATGTTACCTTTGTGATGTTACATTGTGCCCCTGCAGTCTCATGTCAGTAGAAAGAGCAAAGAGACAATGAGAAAAGCATATCTCGGAGCAAGAGCAAAGGTCAGAGAGGAACAGAAGGAAGATGAGACTGGGAGAGTTGGTTCAGCTTCTGTATTGGTGATCAATGGAGAAAAGCTTGTCATGGCTAACATGGGTGACTACAGGGCTGTTGTGTGCAGAGATGGCGTGGCTCATCAGATAAGCAGTAAACATCAGCAAACAGCCAAAAGACATTGGACTCGAAGATTTTTTTCTGGTAGCAACACTTCCAACTCCAATCTATGTGATTCTAGCATTCTACAACTACATTTATTTAGTTGCTTTCTGAAGCAAATTTGCCCAAGTTGCTAATAAACAAATTAAGAAAACTTATTCGCAAAAAAATAAAAAAATAAAAAAATAAAAAATTCATAATTACTTATCATCTTTAGAGTCCACCAATCTCTTATACTTTTGTGTGCACATATGCACATGCATTGTGTAAATGTTAATATCTGATATTGGAAACTTGTGCCCAAAGTACGCATATTAGCATGCGACTCAGGCAATGCAGCAGGTAACAAACAATATAAAAGCTCAGAACTTGCTGTTGGGGCTGAAAAGATCGACTCTGATACTGAATTTGTCCTCATAGCAAGCACTGGCATATGGGAGGTAAACATTCCTCCTCTCAACATTTTCTTACCATTTCTAAAATTAAAGAGAAGCTGATTTCATTTGTTGGTATTATGTTTTTCCAGGTAATGAGAAATCAAGAAGCTGTGAGTCTTATTAGGCACATGGACGATCCACAAGAAGCTGCAGAGTGCTTGGCAAAGGAGGCGTTGACTAGAATGAGCAAAAGCAACATTTCTTGTCTAGTCATCCGCTTTGATTAATAAAAGTCATGTTTTATCAAGATTTTAGCAGCAATTAAAGTGGCAAAAACCCATTATGCAATATAAGGACATTTATCAGAATCAGTATGTAACGTGAGATGATTTGTAGGATAAGCTATCTTGATCTTAAATGGAAAAAGGCAACAAAAAGACCCCAAACAAAATATTTGATGGGACAATTTTGGTTTCACCAACTCAATGTTTTGTGCAAAATGTAACTCCGTAAACCGCGAAGATGGTACGGTAATAAAGACTAGACATAAAACATGATTTAAAGTTGTTACATTTATAAGAAGGTCTGGCTAGACATTATTTTCTTTCGTTCGCAAGAGCAAAACAAAGTTGAGTGTAATGAGCTTTTGCTCTCAAACCTTCAATGCTCCATATGGAGAGGGATAGGATTAGATGAAGGAATTGCAGGGAAGCTCCACCATATAGCAAGGGCAAGTCTCATCCATGTTTAATCAAAAGAATCTAAGATGTCCTTCCATGTGCAGAAAACTAATAATATCTCAATATTTGATGCCATGCGACTACCACTCTTAGTAAGAAAAGTTACAAAACAATTCACCGTTTGGATATTGAAAAATGATGGGAATGTACAAAGAGCAATTTTTACAACATAGCTAGTAGTATTACATATTCTTTTCACAATCACAAGACTGGAAAATAACGAAAACAAAAAATCTATAGCAATTCACAGCCAAATGGCACAAATGAAACAAACTTGCCGCTTCTTCACCGCCAGTTCCAGTTTAGTGACATCCATATTGTCAAGCTGTTACCTTCTTTTCACTAGTCTTGCTTCGGAAAGGTGACAGCAAAGAAAATGATCGGGAAGCTGCAGCAATAAAAATAAAGCCCTTGATTCTAATATACACCTTCGTTCAAGCAACATAATTTATATGAACATAAAGGAGAATGGAAAACAATGTTTTGCACCGAGATGTATGAATTGCTGAGTGCTTACACTTTTGTGGAGTACTGCCAGCTGTTGGGGTTTCATCTTGAGAGATAAGATTTTTCAAAGTATGAACTGATGATGACAACAAAATTGATTGTCAGAATACTGAGCAGATAAAATAATTATCACTCGCATTCATATTAAAGATTCTCCATTGGCCTGGAGCTAAGACATTGGAAAATATCAAAATTGCATTTTCACATCAAGTTACTCACAACCTTCATATATGTATAGAGAGGTCCGTAATTCATAGAGCTAATTGCTATAAATTACACTTATATCTGGTGTTAAAGGGTTTTTAGCTATTGCCATTTAACTTCCTGCAAAAACTCAATTATTTTGTTTCTCACACAAATAAGTGATTATATGTGGAAATAAATATCCGAGGTCATTTTATTTAATGTGCAAAGTACCTAAACAGTCCTGTGAAGTCTATCAATTTAATTAGTTGTTATACAACTACAAAAACTCATTTAAATCCTAAGAAATAACAATATAGATATGAAATTATACAGGTTTGATTATATCATAGTCTATATAATGTGAAAACTTTTAAACATGCTTGCATAAATTTATCACAGCTCTATGAGGTGTTTCCTCTTAGGGGTTATGGATCACAATGGTAAGAAATTCCTGAATTATATCGGTGTATACATGTTCCTCACTACAATATAAACATATTCTCACTGCTATATTTAAATAGGGACTCTTCATAATCTTAATGTATTTTAGTTGATACAGCTCAGGCTAGATGCCAGAAGATCTGCAAGGCAAGGTCTTGATTATTAATTCCAAAATACAATGGACAAAATAACATGATATCACCACTGATGCTTTTGGTTTGATAATTACTGACCATTCCTCAATCTGTGAACTTTAAATTCTAGAAAACAAGGTCACTAACATGTGCTTATTCCTTCATTTCGCTACACATATTCATTAGACTTCATCTATCATGCATTCTGAATATCTTTGTTCATCAGAGTGCCTAAGGATGGAGTACGTGTAATTACCTTCAGTAGAAGAAGCCATATTAGTGACAGCATCATCCGCCTCAGAACCACTGATACTAACATTGTCAGACTCAATGTTACTGCTATGAGTCTTTTTCCCGAACTTCAATAGTCGTCGAAACCCTTTCGATGATTCCTTTATCTGAGGCTTATCCAATGCTTCTGGAATCTTTTCTAGTTTCGTATTTTTAGAATCAGATACGTGAGCTTTAGCCATTTCCGTCCCTGTTGTCACATTCTGAATGCTTGAAGGGGGAGCTCTTCCATACTCTGAATTCTTAGTACATGGGTCTTCTAAAGAAGAGACCCGTGCATAAGGAGCTTGATACGGTTTTTCACCACCACTGATGCTTGAAAATTTTGGCAACTCTATCTGCGCATTAACAAAGTTTCCTGTTGTGATCTAAAAGAGGGAAACCATTACATAACAAAAGTCAGATCAGTGAGAAAATTAGCACCACTGCTGGAGGGAAAATAGTTTACTTAAGAGAAAATATGTTTGTATGTTCATAGATACATTCAGGTTTTGTCTTCACTTAAGATGAAAATGTCAACTGTAATAACAGATCACCATGCAATTTGTGACCATGCTATTGCACACACATGATGAGCACATATGCTATATGCTTAAAGCTAAATGATCAAACAAATTCAAAGTAATGATTGTATCAGTTCCTACAAGATGGAGTAATATTTGATGGATGCTATAATTCAGTGATGAAAGATAGCTTAAGACATTGGAATGTGCAATACAATTCTCTGTCATCTTAACAATGGAATTATAGCCTAATAACTGAGATTTTAACCCCAATTATAACAAGGAGCAGAATAGATGTGAAGCTATAAACATTTTTATCACTTCAGGTTTTATAAATGAAAATCAATATGTATGCATTATCAGTTTGTATAAATGCATAATCAAAATATAAGATTGCTAGGTGCAAATCACATCCATCAGAATTGAAATAAACCTAATTAGATATGCGAGATATGCAAGATTAAAGCCATAGTTAATTTCCTCAGGTTTTAGCAATCCTACCTCATGGGAAGTAGGTTGCTCTTGCAATTGCTGCTCAATGGGCTTTTCATCAATTTCATCCACTGTGAGTGGTGACACGGGTGCACGAACGGCAACATAATCTGACACCACCTCATTTTTCTCCCCTATTTCATTACCATCACAATGTCCCTTCTGAAACTCCTTATCTTCGTTACTTTTGAGTAAAGAAATGGAGGGTTTCTCATGTTCAAGCATCACAACAGTCTTCTCAATTACCAAATTGTCTTCGCCTTCACTATGATGTGAAATTTTTTCTTTACTCCTCTTCGGTTCAGTGCCTTCAGAAGTGGTTGAAGACTTGGTTCCATTTACCTTCTGTCTCAGCTCTTCTGCTGCCAATTTGCTCTTGGTAACTTCAGGCTCTTTGGATTTTTTAATCTTCAGTTCTGGAAGAGAAGCAGCTTTGTTTTTGTCATGGTTCATGATTGCAGAAATTTTCTTACTCTCAGACCCATCAAATATTTGAGGCTTTGATACTGGTTCAGCGCTTTGTGGCTTTGCTGAAGATACATGTTGACTGCTACTCATTTTAGGCTCAGATAATCTTCTAATCCTTGACATGGAAGCCTTTGTATCAGGTGTTACTATAGTTTTCTCTTTCTTTGGTTCAGGCAAAGATGATACTGACCGGCTCAACCTATTTCCACCAGAGTGGCTTCCAGTATTCAATTTTCCAGTTTTCGAGGCTTTGATAGGGTCACTAGATCCCACAGAAGCAGTTCTAACAGGGAACCTCTGTAAAGGTGACACTGGTCCAGGCTCTGAATCACTGAACTTTGAACCTATATGAGCACTTGGAGAAAGTTTTGTAGGCAATTGTTTTCTGGTTTGCTGAGAGGGCAAAGGTGATTGGACAGGAATTGAACTACCTCTAGCAGCTATTCTCTTTTGCCTATCCATCTTCAAAGCTTCTAGTCGTCTCATCTCTTCCTCTTCCTGAGAGAATAAATTAGCACATTAGATGAATAAAACAGAAAGTTTTTTCAATAATCAAGTACGCCAGCTGGTAAAGGAGACTTGAAAGTTATGAAATAGAAAACACATCTTATCTGATAATACTGGCCTTACAAACTGGATGATTAAGTTGCGGCCAAAATCACAGGCCACTTTTCTGTAAGTGCTTAGTTTTCCAAGTGGAGCTAAGTGTTCATATAATAATTAGCGAAGTACCTTCTGTTTCTTCATTTTCTGCAGATCAGCTTTATAAGTTCGTAACTTCTCAGCACGTGCTCTTGCTTCATCCAGAGGACTCAACTTTGAAGGCTTTCCTTTTCTTATTGGCCCCACACTCTTCTTCTTATCAGAAGTATCCATAAGCTTTGATTTCCGGTCTCTGTCTGATTTCTTGGACCCTAGCTTGGCATCTGTGATACTCTCCTTATTTTTCTTCTTCAATGAAGCACCATCCTCAACATTAGCCTGCATTTCATAATCTAAAGCTGGGTCGTAACCAGATGAMSCCTTTTCTCCTCCACGCTCAGGCATCAAACTTAATTCATCTGGCTCATAACTGACTTGGTTACAACCCCGATTAGATGTGTTTTCTGCTATCT
This sequence comes from Bursera cuneata, assembly GCA_026212285.1. NCBI lineage: Eukaryota > Viridiplantae > Streptophyta > Magnoliopsida > Sapindales > Burseraceae > Bursera > Bursera cuneata. The sequence continues at coordinate 14,181 of JANLJB010001766.1, read as the reverse complement.
GATTTGATGATGGGAACTCAGAATCCATGTCAATAGCGTTTCTTCCGTCTGCTCCAACTTGATCTAGTGACACTGACCTCATGGAAACTATGTAGGAATCGTCATCCATGTTATGTGATGACCTTCTATCCAAATCGGTTACTCGCTCAAATCCATTAACAGCCAGTGGATCAGACGGAGAACCTGATTGATTTTCTCGTCGATGAATCATAAAATCATCATTTGCAGTCCTCCTATATCCTCTCCTGCCACCTATTTCTGTGGATTGTACATCCATGAACTTTCCACCATCACCAGATTGACCCACTCTTCCAGAGATCAATAATTCATCCTTTGAAGACTTACGCATGCGAGCTACGTTTCCACTAATGCTAAGCATATCTGTTATATTCCCTTGGTGATATTCACCCATATCTCGACCATTTGAAACTAAAGGATCATCAACCGTTGTATTTTGTCGTCGTCTTGCTCGAATCTCCTTTTCCATTCCAAACAAGCCTTGGTCAACAACACGCTCCGCTTCATCAGCATCTCTAAGTAAATAATTTTGAAATGCTTGCCATTGTCCACCCTCTTCACCCTTTTGATTAACAACTGCTTCCATTTCAGTTGAATCCAAAGCACCCATAGATTTTGTATGACTCTCTTTTCTTTTTGAAGATCTCAAAGTGCCTTTGTGCTTCGCCTTTGGAGTTCTGCCATGTATATCTCCATCTCCATCATCAGTTTCAGAGTCCGAAGCTGATTCTGATTCACCATCTGAAGCATTATGCCTCTTTGGAGTAATGTAATTAAGATTCCGAATGACAACCATGCCAGATTGCTTTTTACCTGACTGGCTGCCCTTCTTTTTTGAAGTTTCCTTCTCCAGTTCAGCATCATCTTGAGATCTTGCTCTCAGACCATCCATCTCCGAAGTTTCTGATTCAGTATTTCCATCCCTACTATCCATGGAATGCCTTCTCTGTCCCATTCTTCGACCAGCACTGTGTCTAGGATCCTCAGCTGATGGATAAGGTGGCTGAAAATATGGGCTACTTGGTGGATAGTTTTGGTAGTAAGGCATGCCTTGCATGGGATATCCTTGAAAGACTGGTAGTGCACCAGGTGGAGAATGAATAGGCCAGGGAGGGAACATATGATGTGGAAACTGTCCTTGAAAATATTCTGCATTACTGGGTGGTTGATGATCCATTGGAGGCTTCTCATCTAGCATTAAATTTTTCAATCAGTATTTGAAAATAAAAACATCAATACAATACTATATCAATGGGATATAACTGAGACATCTGAAAAAAAGTTGCAACAGGACATTTGTACTTCTTTATTCTACAGAACTGCTCTTGTGACAGAACTTTCAGCTCCCCAGACCATTGTCACAGTTCTATTCCTTTCTAGTGCCAAATCAGTACCTCTTGTTAATTGTTGACATTATTACCCACCAGAGTAACCCATTATATCGAGATAAAGCTTCTGAAATATTAGTTTAGACAAGAAAACAATTGAGTTTTGCAGTGACAACACTTCTATATGATCAATACAGAATAAAAATCATGAAACTAGGTGTCCATTGAAACAAAATAATTTCTTGGTTTTTGTATCTAGAAGAATGAAAACTAGTCTTATATAGAAAAACGCAGAACTTTTTCCTTTTTCCATCATTTGGGGAGACTTGAAAAGATATTAAGATTTTTCTCAGATTATGGGTGACCATGAACCATGAGATGTGTCTGTGCAAAATGTTAAAAGAGAGAGAAACGAGAGCAATCTAGGCAGAGAAGAGATCGTGAATGTTGTATATTTTTTATCATTGAAACCATTACATATATATAGTCTATGAGATGAAATAGAATACGAAAGTTAATAACTCACAATGAATGCCAAAGATCACCCAGAATCATATCAAGAATCTTTTTGGATCACACACTCATATGCACTAAATAGAGAGATCACGACACTCTAAACATACCTTATATGTTTTAACACAAAAGATTAGTATTTAGTTGTCCATATTAGGAGACGACCAATCTATGATTCCACCTAGATTGCATATTGTGTGAAACCAAAGTATTGATTTCATATTTCTATTTGATGACACCTAAATGTCATTGGACTCTCAGTAATAACAGTCTTGTGCAGAAAAAGATTGAATGGCCTCTCTCTGATGCAAGAACTTAGAATTCAACATGCACAAGAATGCCAAAACCCAGTGGAACTATTCCAACTTACAGAAATTGAAACTGCTGGACTAGTCTAAGTTGAATAATGGAGCATGCAAGATCCATCCTAACATATTGAGTTAAGAAGAAATGATAAATAAAGCAATTTTCATATGACACCACTTATATACGGAGCTCAAACCTGCATTTGTGCCAACACTTGCTTTGCCATTGTTTTCAACAGTTTCACTGAATTCCTTCTGTTTGTTGATCACATTGGAAAGCATAATCCCCGATGTATTTAAAGCAGAAAAATCTGATGGGCTAGACATTGCCTCCACTTCTTCAATTTCCACCCACTGGCCGGTTTCATGCTTTCTTTTCCATAATTCCAGAAATCTTACACAAGCATCCCTGCATCATTAATACAAGCAACTTAATCAGGAAAAGGGTCTCGAAGGAACTATAATTCTGTCACAGGTCAATGAATTACTGAAGGCATCAGTTCAAGGAAATGCTGTTTACTTCAAACGTGAGGCTCCAAAGCTTTCAGCAAACGACATCAATGGTGCCATGTGATCAATGTCAAAACCTGCAGCTACAGCACGTGCAAAGGCCATGCCTTGCTCTTTCTGTAAGACAGTTTTCCGTGTCTCCAGGACTTTCAAGAGCTGGACCCTGATGAACATACATATAATATACAGTTTGCAATTAATACAGAAATGAAAGTGAAAATGAAGTGAGTTCAAAACTTATGCACAGAAAAAACTACTTTCCCCACTGTTTCATATGCCTTTTTGAACTAATTATTGAAAAAGTATTCCACATTCAGTATTTATAGTATTTGATATGACTTCTTTGCTCAAAACTTTTGGGTCGAATGTTCTTATAGAGAATAGAAAGAAAATAAATTCAGGTTAGAAGTATTTGTTGTATCTAGAAATGAATAAAGAGGACAAAGAGGGAAACTATGCATTAGAGTCTTATAACAGCTTAGCCATGCTTAGAACATCCCCGCTTTACTTGCCGTCCAAAAAATGAAGGATATATAAATGGCATTCGAGTCTATGCGGTTTGAGACAACAAGTAAACACCTATTATCTCCCATGTATAACCCTCAATTAACATTTTTTCTAGGATAATGTTGTAAAACATGGTGGTGATGGTATATACTTTGAATTTCCCTCCTGCATGGTTGACCCATTTGCTTCAGGTAGATGTGCTCCAGGCTGCTAGTTTTCCAAAAAAAAGACCAAAAAGAAAATCAGACAAATAAAATGGAAGAATTAACATTTCATGAGATATATTTAGTCTCTAATCACCTTGTAAAGGACAATGGCTTTCTCCTCAGTAGATTCCAGCAAAGGTCGGCTGCCTGTTCAAAGCCATGACGGGAATAATTTAAATCAATGCCAAATTGATCAAAGGAAGGGAAAATATATATTCTGCATAAATTATAAAAAAGAATATAAAACTAAATCAATAAAATAAAATAAAAAACCTTCAACATCTAATTTTCAGAAATATAAACTCGAACAGAACAATGCAGAGTAAATAGCTTTGTTGACATTACTAAAAACTATAGAATGGACAGAAAAAGATGAAAGATAGTACAAAATATTCAGAAACTGACGATTAACACAAAATTCAAAACTCATTCTACTTTAAAATGACATTTTTTTTTTACATTCCAGAAATTCCCAGGTTGTGTGCAACAGGTTTGAAACCATAGATCCCAAACATTATAACAAGATAGACATATTAAACCTATTCTACAGTACCTTCAATACTTTCCACAGGTTTAGCCGGAATTTCTTCTACCTGTGACACAGACAAAAAAGAAATAATTAATTAACTAAAATTCTAAATTTTTTTAAAGAAACGAATTTGAGCTCTAGAACACATATATATTGAAAATCTATAGATTTTACTTACAGTGCTCAATCCTATCTCATTGTTGCTTTGAATGGCAATTGCCTCCTCAATCTGCAAGATCTCAGATTCTAGCATATAAACTCGTTCCAAGACCTCTGGAGTATTCACAAAGCGAACAAACCTGTAACAATCACAATATATTAGACTCACCATACCAATTTCTTTCATAACAATGTCAGTGTGTATACCAATTTCCTCCACAAACCCTTTGTGAAGGGAAAACTCAACAGTCAGACCACAAAAACTGCTTTAATCAGTAACCACTCAAACAATGGATTCGATGGAATGACAGCAAAGAAGCCCATAATAAAATATAAACCTTTCAACTGTTCCCTTTGTGAACCATGTTGCATCGCTGCCAGGGTCTGGCTCCAGAATAATTGAATAGCCGCCCTTGACCATCTGTTCCTGGGCAGTCTTTAAGTGGGCTAGAAATGGATTAAGCAATCCTGAAGCCATTTTCTCCATCTTTCCATTGGCAGATATCACCAAATCACACCTGATAACGTAAATGCCAATTTCAGACGAATATTCATTCTTTTATAAAATTACAGCCAGGAGAAACACATAAAAAATGATAATAAAAAGGAAACAAGCAGTAAAATTTCTGGTATCTCAAATAACCAATTTTTATTTTTTTTTTAAAGCCCAACTAATGTAACTTCAAATTTTATCAAGATAAACCAATAAATCAACTTTATGATTTACAAAAATGCAATATAATTCTTTGAAGATTCATACACACATAACAATACTTACATTGCAATGCACTAAAAATTTACATAAACAAACAAAATAAAAACGAATACAATAGAATCAACCAATAAAGCAAACCTACCCATTAAACAACATCAATCCGCAACCCACATACAAAAAATTCCACCATTTCAGTATTTAGTAATCTCTTCCAAATGAAAAATTCAACTCATAATTAGATGAACTTATAAGCCACCACAGTTAAAACAACAATTAAGAGAAATAAAGCACCTGGTCCGGGTTGGAGTGAGCTGAAACAAAGCCGAGTCGAGCCGAGTTGACGACTTCATCGTTACCAAAAACCGATCTTCGACAACAGGCTCGACAAATCAACCAAAAAAAAAAATGAAAAATCCACAAAAGAAATCAATAAACTCGTCCACTCTTGGACTTATAATAAATAGCTTTCCCTCCCTTTTCCCATCGCAGAGAAAGCTCAGTGTACACAGCTCAGAAAAAGTTTTGCAGATAAACCCAGAAGAGAAAAGTGGTTTAGAGAGAAAAAGTGGAAGCTTTAAGGCGAGAGAAAGGATCCAAAGATTGTTGCGTTGTTGGTCTTCGGATGCTTTACCAACTGGAGCGAGAGAGAGAGAGAGAAGTGAGAGTGAGAGAAAGAAAAGAAACTGTTTTTGTATTATTTTTCTGGCTAGTGATATCACGTTCCTTTAGAGTTTCGTTTCCGCCCAAGTAAATATGAGAAAGGTTCAGGGGTAATAATGGAATGTCGAAAAAGTTGACAAAACATCATGGGAAATGCTGTAAGGTTAAGACAAATATTCGACAGTGATTGTATCAATATTTGTTGGGGCGAAATTACGAAAATAGTTTTCTGGTTATTTTCCAACGGTAACATCATTGCCATCCAGAAAGTAGTGCGTGTAATTGGTGGTTTAGTCAAAGAATCATAACTATCTGTATCAAGTTTCTCATGTGATGCAAGCATATAAAAAAATTAAAATTTTTTTTTTTTTTTTTTAAAAAAAAGAGAGTTGGGATGATAAGATTTCGTGTAAATTGTGACATTTGAGTATATAAGAAAGAAAAACATTTTTAGAAGGTTACGTTACATTGCTCATTGTAAAATTGAAAAGATATGATAATTTGAGAGAGAAAGAACAATAGTAATTATTAGTAAATTCTTTTGATTTGATAAAGCAAAGACAACAAACAAAGTCACCGAGTCAATATTGGCCACTATTATTTATTTTATTTTATTTTTAAAATTAGACAATCAAGTGATTGGCCT